>CM053031.1:163412725-163695225 GCA_028564925.1 Lithobates sylvaticus
TTCCAGTCTCTTTTTTGGGGGAATAAAAACACTCAGACACGCATGACCGCAAAATTGTCATTCAAAGTGTGACAGAGCTAAAAGCTGAAAATTTGGTCTAGGCAGGAAGGGGGTTAAGTGCCCAGTAAACAAGTGGTTAAAAAAAAGACATGGATTATTTCCTAAATGTACATAATATACAGTGGATATAAAGAGTCCCCTGTTAAAATGTCAGGTTTCTGTAAAGTAAAAAAAAAAATAAAAAATAAAAAAAAAGGCAAAGAAATAATTTCAGATTTTTTTTTGTTTTTTAAGGTGACCTATAAACTGTCCAACTCAATTGAAAAACAAAGAGTGGGGTGCCCCTTAATATTTTTTTTTTAAAAGTCAGCAGGGAGAATGCCTGGCCAATCTGCTGCCCTCTTACATTTACAGAAGCTGTACATAGCTTCTACAAATGAAATCTTTGCGGCGGCAGACCTTTCATTCATACACCCATCCTGCATTCACAGAACACTTCTCTGCAAAGAGGGCAGTTAAACAGCTGCTTGTTAAGGCATCTACAGTATAAAAGTCTATGTCGGCACCTCTATTAGAGGCTGGCATAGCACACGGTGTAGGATTTAAAAACGAGTGCTGAAAATACTGTATATCAGCTGTCTTCAGGCCGGTCTCATCACTTATGGCTGCTTTTCAGCTCTGATAGATGTCTTCTGCGGGAGGGGACATGATCTCCCTCTGATATCAAAGGGAGATCACGTGGCCGCACGTCTCCTCTGCAGAAGACACCCACCGGAGCTGGAAAGCGTTGAGTCATGTGACCGGCCCGAAGACAGCTGATATACAGTATTTACATTGCTCATTTTTAAATAAAACATACACAGCGTGCTATGCCAGCCTCCAATAGATGCAGTGATATTAAAATAATAGCGGCGGGGTCGGCCCAGAGACAGAGGGCGCTGACAAGGGAGGAAGGAGGGGGTGAGGTGGGGAGAGAGGAGAGCAGGCAGCCTATCACAGAGGGAAGCACTTTGACCACGGCGATCAGAGCTGCCCTTGTTATCGTGGTCTGAATAGAGAGGGCATACAGGAAGTGGTAGGTTTAGTTTTTTTTTTTAACCTTTTAGAGGGGGGGCAGATTACATAGCACAAGCACTGTGCCGTGTAATCTGCTTTAAGGGACCAAAATCAAACGCTTTAAAAGCCAACTTCAAGGTTACCTTTTCAAACTCTTTTTCCTGGATGTCCAGCATAGCTTGAATCCTTTTCATGACCTCTCTGAAAGGTTCCCCCTAGCAAAAAAACAAAACAAAATAAAAAGCTTGGAAATGCATTCAATGGGATTTTTTTTTCTCCCTAATTCTGTTGAAGGTCAAAATTACACAAATTATGCAAAATTAAAAAATTTCTAAAATATGGAAATTAATACAAAGGTTTTCCAAAGAGATGGAGAGCACACAGCACAATACTAAAAACACATGACATAAAATCCCTAGGGTAACACCCAGGGACCGAAAGTTGCCTCTTGTAACATTTAATGTTTGTGCTTTTAACTCTAACACCATCATTCTCCAAAAATAATACATACACACAGACTTCATGGCCATGGAATCTTTTCACATTAAAGTGGTTGTAAACTGAGGAAAAAAAATAAAGGCTTACCTGCAGGTAAAAAAAAAAAAAAAAAAGCACAAAGCGTGGTTTACAACCACTCTAAATTGTTTCTTACTTTTTTTTTTTTAATAATGTATTTGAATAAAAGTGTATTTTTTGTTAGAATGTGTTGACCTGTTTTTGTTGGGTGCAATTTTTTTTTTCCCCCATGGACAATTTCAGGGTATGAGAGTTACCTTCCAATAATGCTGTGAAACACTCCAGCTCCCAACCGCCTCCTCTTGGTAGTAATGATCTTTTGTCTTATTTTAGTCGTACTGCGGGTGGCATACTTGTACGTCGCAGACATTTTTCCATGTTTGGGGTGTGATCTGGCCGTTTCTTCTCCATGCAAAGCAGGGAGAAAAAACAGCCAGATCGTAAAAGCAGCGCACATTACCCTTAATTGCCCCTAGAGGTTAACCCCTTCCAAGCCAGTGTCATTATTACAGTATCATTGTATTAGTGTCACTATTGAGGTCCATGTCAGTTAGTATGCCTCCCAGCAAGGGTCTGTTAGAACCAGAATGCCCACCACCCTATTACAGTCACTGATCACCACCATTACAGTATAGCATCTATAGCTGCGTAAATGCCTAATTAGATCTATATAAATCTCTTTCATAGTATCCAGACATGTAGCAGAATACATTTTAGCTTAAATTTCTGAAGACATTTTGTGATTTTTTTTTGATTGTTTGATAAAGTAGAAAATATTGTTTGTGAGGCTCCTTTTGCCAGCAGCTTCAATTGTTTGGGCTTTGAGCCACAAGATTCCATACATGTAAATGGAGATTAGGTCCATTCTGGAAATTTGTGTCATGGCCTTTAAGGGCATCCAGTCAATAGAGCAGAGTGGAAGGTAAATGTTCCATTAAAAGAGTAGAAGAAAGAAAGTAGTAAAAAGGAAACTTTTTTCCTGATTAACACTTACCTAGGTGGATGCAGCATCGGTCCGATGATACATCTGTCCCCCGATGCCTCTACACTGAGAACCGAGTGATCGAACATCGCTGATTGCACGGTTTTCACAGCTCCGTGAGCAGAGAGCTGTAGACTGTCAGTCACAGTTCTCTGCTCCTTTCCCTCCTCGCTCATTGGAGCGCTGAGTCGTGGAGGGGGAGGAGTGTTGGTCCAGGCACCTGGCAGATCCAGACTCCCATTGTTGGGATGAGGCAGTGCCTTGACTCACATTAGTGACATAAGCAGAGAGCAGACCTCATGCCGCTCTCTGCTGAACATGGGTCACAGGAGTGCAAAACGAATTTCACTCCTGTGATCCATAGGAGAAGTACAGCCAAACGAGCTCTGACTATACATCTCCTTTAAAGCATGGTCCCGGAACATAGGTTTTTTCATTGCCATAGTCAAGTTAGCTGCAGTTTGACACTGAATTTTCAGCGAGAGCTGGTTGCAGGGCTAGGCCTGGCAGAGTAAAAACAACATTAAGAAGCATCTCAAAGTTTTCTATATGCAGAATCCTTGAATGAAGGAGCATTTTCAATTGTTACAAAGAGAAGTTCAACAAGTGCAGGATCAACTACAGGAACAGAGCATTTGTGAATTCTTGCCATAGGGTAGAGTTATTCAGATTGGGAATCTGACTCAGTAAGAGATGGAAGAGCTTGAGAAGGGACATGGTGTTTTGGAGCCCTGGACAAAGATGGCTGTAGTAGAAGTTGTGCAGAGTGAATGTTAGGGTATTGCCCCTGTGGGGTACACACAGAGTAGGGTGAGTATTATAGGGCAAGCGTGTTCAAAAGCAGCAGGCCGAAACCGCATTATAAACCATGTTGGAATGAATTCTTGGGGCGAAAGGTTGGGAGGAAGTGCCTGTGTATTTTATAAGAGCTCTAGGCAAAAGTGGCAGTAAAGTGTATGACCTATGGTGTGACATCACACCTGGTCAGCCACCTGAGACACAGCTTTTAATGGCTGAATTTTAGTGCCAAGTTTGAAAAGTTTACGCTGTAAAGTGAATACATTCCAAACATAACACTGTTTTTACAGTTATGGTCAGCAACACACTAACCTTGTCTCAGCTGTCCGTGGCACTGGACTTAAAAGTCCAGACTTCGCCTGTCACAGCGGGCATACCGCTGAAGGGGTCTTTAGGGTCTGGGTTCTATAGTTACAGACCATATATCTGTATAGCACCATACGGCAGACTACACCTGTTGCTCTAAGGGCTTGTTCACATGTGTTGTGAGGTATCACCACGATCTATAGAGCGAGAGCAATAATTCTAGCCCTAGACCTCCTCTGTAACTCAAAACATGCAACCTGTAGAATTTTTTAAACGTCGCCTATGGAGATTTTTAAGGGTAAATGGTTGTTGCCATTCCATGAGCAGGTGCAATTTTGAAGAGTGATATGTTGGGTATCAATTTACTCGGCGTAACATTATCTTTCACAAAATATATAAAAATAAAATTTGCTGCGCAAATACGGTGTGACTTTTAATAATCAGACACTTACCTGTTCCAGGGTTCAGCAATGCGGGGGGGGGGGTCGAAGCTCCGCTCGGCAGTGCCGGCATTGCAACTATAGGGAACCCGGCTGTGGCTTCACAGCCGGGCACCCACTGCGCATGCGCAGTCATCTGGGACCTGTCACGTGTCCCAGATGATTGACAGGAGGGAGCCCTTCCTGCGCCGAGGGAAAGTGATGTCACTTAGACTACGAGGGACCCCCTAGCAACAGGCATTTACAGGAGAGTTAAATAAAATTTTCCCCAAATTTTATTTTTTTAGGAATTTTAATCATCTTTAACACCACTTTAAAGTGGTTAAACACAGGGTATTGATGCATGTGTAAACAAGTCCTGAGCTTTAAGTGACAAAGGTGCATGCAGGATCCAAGGCCAGAAACAACACTGCTTACGGTCCCAACTGCATGAGGTCTGGGTACAACTGAGGTTTTTGTGAGACTGTGCTGATCTAGTTGCACTGCTTCTATTTTAAAAATATAAGGTAGATAAGGAGATGATTGAAGCATTTTAAAAACCCAAAAGACATAAACAAGTCACCTGAAGTTACGAGCCTATGACCCAGGTTCTATGGTTACCCTGCCTGTGTCCCTATACTGTATGATTAGGATAGACAATTTTATACAAAAAGCATACACACACGACACATGTTACATGGACAAATTATGGCAAAACTAGAAACTAGCAAGACACAGCAAAATAAACCATACGTAAACAAGTATGCTATTTTCAAGGCTGCAATAGGGACACTGAAATATACCTGTTGTATTCTTAGCAAAAATGGAATTCCAAAGGTGCCAAAAACTTCCTTATGAAAATGAGCCACAGTAATTAGCATTTCATTTTCTTTGTCTATATCTACCTGGTCCAAAGGAATTTCCTGTAAAAAAGTACAAAATAAGTAACAAGTAACATTTACTAGAATATAAACAACAATTTAAGTAAGCAAATGTGAGCTGCATTTCTTGTTTTACCAAAACGCAGTTATACAAATTAGCTGGCACCATAAACTTGCCTCTATTCGAAATGTTCGACTTGTTGCAGGTGATAAACATTCTAATAACTCCTCCTCTTGATGCACACCAATTATCTTGTAGCTTACAATTTCTAGCAGCCTTGAAGGAAAAAAGAAACACGATAAAATAAGCATGGTCTTGGGAAAAGCATGAAACTATCACACAAAAATAATATAAATGCATAATATGCGGAGGACAAATAGCATGGCAATGGCCTTTTCCAATACACAGTATGCAGGTATATATAGCTATCTATATAGATATAACTAAAAGTATGATAGCATAATCGACACGGTCTATTAAAGATCGAACAGATGATGGGACACTGGTCAAAAAAAAAAAAAAACCTGCTAGGGCTGCCCTAGAATTAAACCATATAAAACTTGGCTTTTTTTTTTTAGCAATAAGGTGTGCCCAAGATAAAGAGGGGAGGAGACCTGTGTTCTGTACTGTGCTCAATGAGGAGTTTACAGGAAAATCACATTATCTCAATCATACAGTATAGGACTAGTATTGGTATATCATGGGACATGCATAATCAAAAACTGAAAGGTGGGCAACATAGCAGTATAAAACTGATAAAAGTTCACAGGAACCACAATGGTTTAACCCTTACGCTGCCAGGTCCGTACGTCATACAGACGTGACAGCAAGGGATTTTACACATACACACTCCCGGTGGCTGGAACCCCCTGCTATGTATCCCGGCTCTATATGCCCATCTGTAGGCATAGTGAGTGCCGCCGAGTAGGGGGGAAGAGAGCTAAGGGGACATGTGCACACTCTCCTACCCTTTTTGTTGCCCACCTGGAAGCGTGTTGGACATCAGTGTACTGCACTGCATTACATTCAGTGGAGAACAGGGGACCCTGGATATCTCATTAAAACGAACCCGTCACTAAAAATCATCACATAGGGGACTTTTTGTCCTGCAGGAGTCCCCTGAACAGTCAGGAGTCAAACTCTGCCTAACCCTGTAAGGGTCGCATCGGTCATTTGCATGTTCCTATTCATATGAAGGAATGACTTTGCCAATTCCAAGGCAGGTCAGATCCACCAGGCCAGCAGTTTTAACATAAGGATCCGAGTGCTGGACCCTAGGGAGACAATCTTCATGAGTAAAATTCTGGCTCAAGCCGTGTCCAAGATCAGACCCAGGTACTTCAGACGGTGTGAGCACACTTTAGAATGTGGATTATCCAGAAACAGATTTGAAAGAACTATTGTTCCTAGGACATTAGCAGACAAAGTCCTGGCTGAGGAGTCCTTCAGCAGGATTTTGCCATGGTAAACTGACATGAATGCCCTGTGTTCGTAGAAGAGATAGAACGTGGGGCAAGAACTATTGTGACCAATTGGTGTGCAGAGCTTAGCCCGAATGGCAGTGTCACAAATTGGAACTGCTGGCCTTCCACGGTAAACCACAGAAAGCTGTGTTGTAATGGGGACATGTAGATGGACAAATATTTTCTGTCTGCTGATGCAAGAATCATTTCCCCTTAACTGAGAAACAATGACAGATCTCGCTGGTTGATTCCATTCGGAATTCTAGAACACAAAGAAATCTGTTTAGGATGTTAAGTCCAGTACTGGGAAGCTAACCAGCTTGGTTGTGGGACTAAAAAACAGGTTTTAATAAAAACCTTAAAACCATTCTCCTGTAGGAACTGGTACAATCATCACTTGAGGATGAAGTTGGTAAAGATAATCATTAAATCTGCCTTCTATTGGACTGAAGCTGGCAGATTGGAAGGTGAATAGAAAGGATAGAGCAGGGAAAAACTATTTAGTACCCCTTTGAAATAAAAGATTAAACTTAGGAGGCCCAGGATGTTAACAACCCCTCTCCCTCTTTGAAGAGTTGGGATGACCCTTTGCTGTGAAGAGGGCTTCTGGGTAGGCTTGGTAGGCCAAGACTTGTGACAAAAGGAAGTGTAAAGCTACATTCACAGGGGAGTTTAATCACACACACTGTAAATCTCAGTGGCAACAATCTAATACAAAATGTGTCCACAGGTAATTGCTGGCTGTAAAAACTGTTGCGAATAGCTGCGGCCGCCGACAGCCTGTCATTGCACTGTATGGGCTTTGCAGCTAGCTACACACAATAGTCAATCACGGCTGCAGGAATCAGTAAATTCTGCTGGGATTTGCAGCGTGGTTAAATACCTGTGATAATTTACCTCAAAGTGATTGTAAAACGATCATCTTGTAATACAACCCATTCAGTTTAACCACTTCGTACCCAGGCCATTTCGGACACTTCGCCCCTACATGTAAAAATGTAGAACCCCGAAACATACACTATATATTATATATATATATATATAAACAAAATAAAACACACACACACATATATATATATATATATATATATATATATACACATATATATATATATATATATATATATATATACATATATATATATATATATATATATATATATATGTGGGTGTATGTATATGTTTTTTTTTTTTGTGGACGCATATGTAAACGATGATCGTTCAAGCGAGAGCAATTATTCTAACACCAGATCTCCTGTGCAACTCTAAACGGGTAACCTGTAAAGGCATTTAAAGCATCGCCTATGGAGAATTGTAAGCACTGTTGGACGCCATTCCACGGGCAGATGCAATTTTAGAGCGTTACATGTTGGGTATCTGTTTACTTGGCATAACGTCATCTTTCACATTACTCAAAAAAATTGGGCTAACTTTAATGTTTTTTTTTTTGATGAAAGTGTGTTTTTTCCCAAATTGCGTTTGAGAAACCGCTGTGCAAATACCATGTGACCTAAAATTGCAACACCCATTTTATTCTATGCTAAAAAAAAAATGAATTGGTCCGATCGGCTGCTTTCACGATCGCTGGTGGCCAGGTAAACAAAGGGGCGGAACCGGAAGTGACAAACTACTAGTCACTCCCAGTTTTCAGGGTTCTAGAAAGAGGGAGGAACGTCAGTTCCTCTCTTCAGGGCAGCCATCTCTGCCAGCCGCATCTCTCCCGGCCTCCGCGATGGGACAGGAGAGCCCGCGAGAGGCGGAGGCAGGAGGATGGGACCCCCTTTTACCACCTGCAGAAGTGATCAAGTGGCTAATTAACCAGATCACTTCTGCCTGAAAGAGAATCGCCAGCTTAATAGAATGATGCCTGTAGGTGCAGACATCATCCCGTTATAACCACTGAAACCCTAGGACGTACAGGTACCCTGGGTAGGAAGTGGTTAACCACTTAAGGGCCAGGCCTTTTTCTGACATTTGTTGTTTATAATTAATATCAGTACTTTTTGCTGTAAAATTACATGGAAACCCCAAACATTTTTTTTTGTAGCAGAGACCCTAGAGAATAAAATGGCCATCGTTGCAATTTATAGCACACGGTTTTTGAAATGCAAATTTTTTGGGAAAAAATACACTTTAACCACTTCTGGACTGTAGAATGGCAGGTTGGTTATAAATTTACTAGGCGTAACATTATCTTTCACAATATCAAAAAAAATTGGGCTAACTTTTCTGTTTTTTTTTTTTTTTAATGTCAAAAAATAGGATTTTACCGTAAAATCCTTTTTTTAATTCACCAACCGACACAGCTCCTCTTAGCCATTGGGTTGTTATGCCACCTTTAGGAGAATACTAGGCATTACTTGTTATGCAACACACAGAACTTTCCAGTTCCGCCCAGGGGGCGGTCCCTTGGGTAACAACCCTCCAGCCTGCCATACAGCCATCAGTACGTCAACAAGCAGTATAACAAAGAAAAAAATAGGAGGGGCGGGTGCTGTGTCGGTCGGTGAATTACAGAGAAAAGGATTTTACGGTGAGTACAAAAAATCCTATTTTCTCTTATATTCACCGACCGACACAGCTCCTCTCTTAGCCATTGGGATGTCCCCAAGCAGTGCCAAACGAGGGGTGGGAAAAAACAGCATAAAAAAAAAAAAAAAAAAAAAAAAAAAAAACAAACTTCATCCACCAGGCCAGTGGGAACTAGTGAAACTTTACCCACAAAAAAAAAAAACACAGTGCGTGGATAATCCACCACAAAAACAGGGTACCCTCAACAGGAGTGACTACCCACAACCGCACCAAAACTGCGGAATGGAATGCAACAGTGCATTAACTTAACGGTACTGTGTTTTTCATCGGAAAACCAGGGAAAAATAAAAATATTGCATACTCAATTGCAACTATACGGCCGCCTGCAAAACTTTGCGGCCAAAACAGGCATCAGCCGATGCACTGACGTCTACCCTGTAGAACTTGGTAAATGTGTGGACAGAAGACCAGGTCACCGCTTTACACACTTGAGCAACAGACGCTTGGTGTCGGAAAGCCCAAGACGTTCCGATTGCCCTTGTGGAGTGGGCTGTGACCAGAAAGGGGGGGGCACCTACCCCTTCAAGGCGTAGGCTTGTACTACGATCTGTCCGATCCACCTAGAAATGGTGGCCGACGACACCGCCATGCCTTTCTTTGGACCAGCCACCGAAACAAACAGTGAGTCTGACTTCCGGAAGGGAGCTGTGGCAGACAAATACACCTTCAGAGCCCGAACCACGTCCAACGCGTGAAGGGCCACCCCCTTAGGATGCGACGGCTTAGGACACAGGGATGGTAACACAATGTCCTCATTGATGTGAAACGCTGAGACCACCTTTGGCAGAAAAGACGGCTGCGGACGCACCACCTTATCCTTGTGGATAACCAGATGGGGCCACTTGCAGGACAAGGCCGCCAGTTCCGAAACCCTCCTGGCTGATGTGATGGCCACTAGAAAGACCACTTTCTGGGAAAGAGTCAACAGGGGAATCTCCCTGATAATTTTCAAACGGCGGTTTCTGAAGCACCGATAACACCAGGTTCAGATCCCACGGAGGTAACGGTGGACGCACCGGAGGGACCACATGTCGCACCCCTTGAACAAAGGTACTCACTAATGAGTGAGATGCCAGGGGTCACTGAAAAAAGACAGCCAAGGCTAATATTTGTCCTTTAAATGGTGCTTAACGCCAATTTCTGGTCTACTCCTTGCTGAAGAAACAGAAGGATTCTGGATATAGAAAAGTAGCGCGGATGCCATCCTTTCTCCTCACACATGGAGATGTAAGCCTTCCAGGTACCATGATATATCTTCCGAGAAGAAAATTTTCCGTGCTCTCAACATAGTGTGGATCACCGAGTCCAACAGACCCTGGTCCCTCAGCACCTGGCTCTCAACAGCCATGCCGTTAAAGCCAGCGATGGTAAAGCAGGATGGAGAATCGGACCTCGAGACTGAAGATCCTCTCGTAACAGCAGTAGCCATGGGGCGTCTGCCACCAGGTGCACTAGATCTGCGTACCAAGGACGCCAAGGCAAATCTGGGACGATCAGAATCACTGGAATCCCCTCGACTCCCACTCTGCAGAGCAGACGTGGTAGCTTCAACAAAGGAAAAGCATAGATAAGCCGATACTGACCCCAGGGAGCTACCAGCGCATCTGCCCAAGGATCTTTTGTCCTGGGCACGAATCTCAGCACCTTCCGATTGAGACGGGAAGCCAGAAGATCCACGTCTGGTGTGCCCCACCACAGGCACAGTAGCCTGAACACCTCCGGATGCAACGCCCATTCACCTGGGTCCAGCATCTGGCGACTCAGATAGTCCGCCTGCCAGTTCTCCACCCCTGGGATGGAAATGGCCGACAGTACATGTCGCTCTGCCCACTGAAGTATGGGAGTGACCTCCCGTGCGGCGGCTGAGCTTCTTTTTCCTCCTTGGTGATTCACATACACCACCGCAGTGGCGTGGTCTGACTGGATCCTGATCGGACGCCCCTGCAGTCTCACTGACCATGTGGAGAGGCATAGCCTGATCGCTCTCAGCTCAAGCAGATTGATCGGCAATTTGGATTCCTCGGTCGACCAGAGGCCCTGAGCCGACTGAACCCCCATCACTCCACACCAGCCGGATAGACTGGCATCCGTAGTGATCACTGTCCATTTTAGAGGATGGAACCACTACCCGGATTGAAGCACCGAAGACCTCATCCACCAGATCAGTGAATCTCTGACTAGCTGGCTCACCTGGATCTGTCGACACAGGGTCAACTGAGATTTGTCCCACTGTGATAAAATCTCCTTCTGCAGAACTCTGGTGTGTTACTGGGCATACGGTACTGCCTCGAAGGAGGCCACCATGAGACCCAGGACTCGCATACAGAAGCGAAGCGACGGCCGCTTGCGGTTCATCAGCAGTTTTACTACAGCTCGGAGAGTCTGCAGTTTGTCTGAAGGGAGAAAAACTCTTGCTTCCCTGGAGTCCAGCAGCAAGCCTAGGTACTACCACCGACTTCCTTAGGTTTAACAGCCACCCAAACTCTTGCAGGGTCTGCACGGTGATCGCCACAGCCTCCTTTAACTCTGAGGCGGAAGATGCTCTCAGGAGGAGATCGTCTAGGTATCCCACGGTGCCACAGCAACGCCAAAACTGGAGCCAATACCTTGGTAAAGACTCTGGGGGCTTCCCCAACCGCAAACCACAGAAACTTTTGATGCCGGAGGCATATGGGTATGTGCAGGTACGCATCCTGGATGTCCAAGGACGGCAGGAAGTCCCCTTGATGGAGTGCAGCGACTACTGAGCGAACTGATTCCATTCTGAACCTCTGCGCTTTCACAAAGTGGTTGAGAGCTTTCAGATCCAATCTTTTGTCACGCACGGACCCGGACCCGGACTCATCCTCACTGACCGTGCGGCCATGGTCAGCGTCATCTGACAGGACAGAGCAGGGGTCACCAGCTTCAGCGGGTCCAGAGTCTGCGTCAGAACTCTCCCCAGACGACGGGGGGGGGGGGGGGGGGGGCTTGATGGGTGGCATGGGCTGCTTTTTATCACCTTTGCGCCCACGCACCGCCTCCATCTTGGCAACAAACTAATTGAGGACTGCCGACAAGGTGTCCAAGGGTACTGCGCAGTCCGCAGGCGACCCGATTGCAATTCCCTGGATTTCGGGGGAAGAAACACCAGTTTCTGAAGTCATGCTGACCCTAGTCTGTCTGTCACCCGAAGGGGACTTAGGACAGTGACAGTCCCACCCTCCTTACTGCTGCTGGCTGAGGGGTCCTTTCCCACAGGACTCACCACTCTGAGGGGTTCTGCGCTATCCAGCAGGTAGTGCCTGTAGTCTGTTGGCTCCCAGGTGCAGAGGAAACAGCTCTGTCGGTGGAAGCAGCTGCTAATGGCACTGAAACCGCGCTCAGGCTCAAAGAAAATGGCCGCCCATATACTGGCCGTTCAGTATAAGGACATAAAACACAGGGAAAATGGCCGCCAGAACACAGGAGCACCTGCTGCTGCTAGAGAACACTAAAAAAACGTTTTCAGGCTTCCAGAAAATTGCTGCCTATGTCCAGTATAAGGACAAAATCACAGGGAAAATGTCCGAAGCCCAGGAGAGCAGCTTTCCCTTGCCCACACCTAAGATGACCACCGAATGCAGAACCATGAGGGACAGAGACACTCAGACACCTCCAGGGGCATGGAAAACAGGACACAGCCAGCCAGTGCTAACCCCGCCAGGTGAGAACCCTTGCACAGACACACACACCCCACAGCAGTATTCAGGGAGGGAGAGGGGGACAGGGAGAAGAGAGAGGGACCCCGAATCGACCTCCCAGGGAATGCCCAGCTGCTCAACCCCACAGAGGCAGGGAGAGCTGTACTTACCAGTCCTGAAGAGCTCGGAGACATTCCACTGCAGAACTACTCACTGATCAGTACAGAGTAGCTGCTGGCCCGGCAAACCATGACGCAGACATCAGTAGCCCAGTCATATATATGCCCCGGAGCATTAAAGCTCACCGACCACCTCTGAGCTGAGGTTTCGTCATGGCCTGCCGAGCCGTAGCTGCGACCTGCACAAGCTCGATGGCCGGACTGGGGAGACTACAAGGATAAGGGTATCCAGCCTGTCACCCAGCCGGCTGTTGATAGCAGATCACAGGATCTATCATCCTGCGCAAAAACCAAGCTTCTGCAGAAAAACAGACCGACCGATGGGCCCGTCAGGGTTCCTAGGTCTTTCTCCTTCACTAGGCAAAATAAAAACTGATGGCTGGAGGGTTGTTACCCAAGGGACCGCCCCCTGGGCGGAACTGGAAAGTTCTGTGTGTTAAACAACACGTAATGCCTAGTATTCTCCTAAAGGTGGCATAACAACCCCATGGCTAAGAGGAGCTGTGTTGGTTGGTGAATAGAAAAGTTTATTTGGTTTCCAAAAAAAATTGCGCCTGCAAGACGGCGTGACAAAGTATTGCAATGACTAAGGCTTAAATTGTATCTACAGCACACTACCTTCCCTGTCAGCACCCTGCCTCCTCATCGCATCTCAGACTGGCACCCCCTGCTGTATGTAAACTGGAGAAGGATCGGGGTGTTCTGGTGGATCATAAGCTTAATAAATAACATGCAATGCCAAGCTGCCGTTTCAAAAGCAAGCAGAATTCTTTGCATTAAGAGGTATGGACCTAATCTGGAATATGCAGTTCAGTTTTGGGCCCCAGTTCACAAAAAGGATATTGGGGGACTGGAGAAAGTGCAGAGAAGGGCAACCAAACTGACGAGGCATGGAACAGCTCAGCTATCGAGGAATAATTAGAGGATCTGAATTTATACTTTGAGAAGCGGCGATTAAGGAGGAATATGATCAACATGTACAAATGCATAAGCGGTCCATATAGTGAACTTGGTGTTCAGTTATTCACTTTAACCTGTAGCTGACCGCCCACTGTCAAATGACGGCAGAGCGGTGCAGCTATTGTGGCGGGCCGCCGTCCTATGACAGCGCTCGCTTTTTGGCCACTAGGGGGCGCGCGCGCGCGTGCCCGCTGCGTAGCTGGGGACCCGATGCGCGTGCCCATCGGCCGCGATGTCCGCCAGGCACCCGCGATTGCCCGGTAACTGAGCAGGACGTGGATCTGTGTGTGTAAACACACAGATCCACGTCCTGTCAGAGGAGAGGAGACCGATGGTGTGTCCCTTGTACATAGGGACACCGATCGGTCCCCTCCCCCCACAGTTAGAATCACTCATATAGGGAACATATTAACCCCTGCAGTGCCCCCTAGTGTTAACCCCTTCCCTGCCAGTCACATTTATACAGTAATCAATGCATTTTTATAGCACGGATCGCTGTATAAATGTGAATGGTCCCAGAAATGTGTCAAAAGTGTCCGATATGTCTGCCGCAATGTCGCAGTGACGATAAAAATCGCAAATCGCCGCCATTACTAGTAAAAAAAAAATAATAATAAAAATGCTATAAATTTATCCCCTATTTTGTAGACGCTATAACTTTTGCGCAAACCAATAGACGCTTATTGCGATTTTTTTTTTTACCAAAAATATGTAGAAGAATACATATCGGCCTAAACTGAGGAAAAAATTTGTTTAAAAAAAAAAAAAAAAATTGGATATTTATTATAATAAAAAGTAAAAAATATTGCGTTTTTTCAAACTTGTCCCTCTTCTTTTGTTTATAGCGCAAGAAATAAAAACCACAGAGGTGATCAAATACCACCAAAATAAAGCTCTATTTGTGGGGAAAAAATGATAAAAAATGTATTTGGGTAAATCCTTGCATGACCGCGCAATTGTCATTCAAAATGCGACAGCGCTGAAAGCTGAAAAATGGAGAAGTTAAGATTTCTTGGCCATTTTTCAGAGGCTATGAATGATAAAACAAAAACATTTTTCACTTATGGGTAGTGCTTGGCTGAAGCCATTTATTATCAATCAACTGTGTTTACTCTTTAAAGTGGAAGTAAACCCTCCTATCGTTTTCAGCCAAGGAAGCTGCCATCTTTGCCTCTGTTTAATCTTCAACTGCCACGGTGCTGCACATGTGATCCGTTATGACACCAGCCATTGGATGGTTTGACTGTTTGGTTGAGAGCACAGCCAATGTGCAGTTAAAACTGTTAAATCGATGGGTTTACTTCCGCTTTAAATCATAATGACAACAGAAACTACCCAAATGACCCTGATCAAAAGTTTACATACCCTGGTGATTTTGGCCTGATAACATGCACACAAGTTGACACAAAGGGTTTTGAATGGCTATTTAAAGGTAACCACCCTCACCTGTGATCTGCTTGTAATTAGTGTGTGTATAAAAGGTCAATGAGTTGCTGGACTCCTGACAGACCCTTGCATCTTTTATCCAGTGCTGCACTGACGTTTCGGGATTCTGAGTCATGGGGAAAGCAAAAGATTTGTCAAATGACCTCCGGGAAAAGGTAGCTGAACTGTATAAAACAGGAAAGGGATATAAAAGTGGAAAATGAGGGGTTCTGTTGAAACCAAACCACGGTCAGGTAGACCAACTAAAATTTCAGCCACAACTGCCAGGTAAATTGTTCGGGATGCAAAAAAAATAAAAAAACCCACAAATAACTTGAAATACAGGACTCTCGGAAAACATGTGGTGTGGCTGTTTCAAGATGCACAATAAGGAGGCACTTGAATAAAGATGGGCTGCATGGTCGAGTCGCCAGAAGAAAGCCATTACTACACAAATGCTACCCACTTACAATACGCCAAATAGCACAGAGACAAGCCTCAAACCTTCTGGCACAAATTCATTTGGAGTGATGAGACCAAAATTTTGCTTTTGTGCCACAACCATAAACACTACATTTGGAGAGGCCTATGATGAAAGGTACACCATTTCTACTGTGAAACACGGAGGTGGATCGCTGATGTTTTGGGGATGTGTGAGCTACAAAAGGCACAGGAAATTTGGTCAAAATTGATGGTAATATGAATGCAGTATGTTATCAAAAAAATACTGGAGGAACATTTGCATTCATCAGCCAGGAAGCTTGCGCATGGGACGTACTTGGACACTCCAACATGACAAGGATCCAAAACACAAGGCCAAGTCGACCTGTCATTGCCTACAGCAGAATAAAGTGAAGGTTCTGGAGTGGCCATCTCAGTCTCCTGACCTCAATATCATTGAGCCACTCTGGGAGATCTCAAACGTGCAGTTTATGCAAGACATCCCAAGAATTTACAGGAAGTGGAGGCTTTTTGCCAAGAGGAATGGGCAGCTTTACCATCCAAGATAAAAAGCCTCATCCACAAATACCACAAAAGACTTCAAGCTGTCATTGATGTTAAATGGGTATACACGGTATTAGGAACTGGGGTATGCAAACTTTTGATCAGGGTAATTTGGCCAGTTTCTGTTGCCATTATGATTTAAAAAGAGTAAACACAGTTGATTGATAATAAATGGCTTCAGCCAAAATCTAACCATGACTTAAAGAAAAGTTGTGTTATCATTCAAATTCTCTGGAAAAATGCCCAAGAAATCAAATTCTGCCAGGGTATGTAAACTAATGTGCACAACTGTACATCTGGGAGAAAAAAATAAAAAAAAGATTTAAATCAGCAAATACGGAAAGGCTTCTTCACAGTAAGAGCTGTGAAAATGTGGAATAGACTGTCTGAAGAGGTGGTTCTGGCCAGCTTTAAAAAATGGCCTAGATTTTTTCCTAAATGCACATAATATACCCGGATACAATATTTAAAGGTAAAGTTGATCCAGGGAACATCTGATTGCCTCTTAGGGGGTATCGAAGGATTTTTTTCCCCGGCTGGAGCAAATTGGGTCATGCTTTGCTGTTTTTTTTGCCTTCCTCTGGATCAACTGTGGGTGTAGGATTGTGTATACAAGATTGTATGAGCCCCCTTTATTGATATCAACCTAGCTTGTTTGTGTCTGGAGCTTGAGAGAGGGGGGGGGATAGTAATACATACTGAGGCTCTGCACTGGTGGGGTTACATGTCCTAGCATGGCGGTGTATATAGCTGAATAAACTCCTCCAGGAAGACTACAAGACCAAGGATGCTTTGTATGGCAGTATGCATAGTTGAGCAGGCTCTTCCAGAATGACTATGTCACAGCATTACCTGTCAGGCAGTTACTTACCACTAGGACTACATTTTTCAGCAGGCTTTGCTTAGCAGTATACATAGTTGAGCAGGCTCCTCCAGGACGACTACATGTCCCAGCATTCCCTTCCAGTAGTACACATAGGTGAGTAAACTCCTCCAGGAGGCCAGAGGGGAATCTGGGTTGCGCGCATGGAGGTTTAGCTGCATGGAGACTCCTATGGAGGCCATAGCGGCACGCAAGTGACAATTGGGCTGCAACCCCCCCCATCCTTGGAGGGTTTGTCTTCTGCAAGAATGGTCCCTGGTGCTGGGGAGGTTGGGGACTGCTGATATAGGTGTAAACCTATTATAACCTATAATATCAAGTAGCTCTTTAGCATTAGCCCAAAGGACTCCAGGGCATAAAGACGACATAGCCCCTTGAACCACCATGTGATTAACTTATAATAAATGTTTTACGAAGTATGGCACTCTCAGCCAGTCAGATGTTGCAGCTGCGCAGCAAGAAAATAAAATCAGGGATTTGGTGCTGCGAGATATCTCCTTTATCTTTTGGGTACCGAAGGAGTTCTACCCTTATGGTAGGGGATTCCTTTTTACAGATAAGATCTCTGAAAAAACAAATAATTTACCGATTAGAGTCGGCGCCTGCCAGCCCTTTAAGGGCTTTAGAATGTCATGTGACCGATTTCCGAGAGGGAGGGGCTGCCTAGGGGGAAAGGAGGGCCCGTAGTGGGAAGCAGGAAGTGGGACAGGAAGTCCCACTCAAAAACTAGGCACCCACTCCACCAAAAAAAGATTTTTAAAACAGCTTACCTGTAAAATGCCTCTTTGAAGTACATCAGGGGACACAGAGCCATAGTAGTTACTATGTGGGTTATAGGCCACCTTCAGGTGATGGACACTGGCACGCCCCAAGACAAAAAGTGCACTCCCTATATAACCCCTGCCACTACTGGGAGTACCTCAGTTTTGTAGAAAAGCAATACACGTGTATACCAAGAAGGGAGGACCCTCTGTGTCCCCTGATGTACTTCAAAGAAAAGGATTTTACAGGTAAGCCATTTCAAAAATCCTATTTTCTTTTCATACATCAGGGGACACAGAGCCATAGTAGTTACTATGTGGGATGTCCCATAGCAATGCCAACTGAAGGGAGGGAGACCACAAAAGTAGGGCACCAAGAGACTAGAGGACTTATACTGCAGCCTGCCGTACACTGCGCCCAAAGGCAATATCCTCAGGCTTTTAACATCTACTTGACTGAATCTGGTAAATGTATGGATTGAAGACCAAGTTGAGGCCTTGCAGATCTGAGCCATGGATGCTTGGTGATGCATTGCCCAAGAAGCACTAACAGACCTGGTGGAGTGCACTTTAATATGAAAAGGAGGAATTTTTACTCTTTAAACCATAAGCTTGAACAATCACTTGACGAATCTATTTAGAAATGGTAGATTTTGACGCCACCTGTCCTCTTTCAGGACGGTCTGGCAACAAACAAAAATCTGTTTTACGAATCTGAGCAGTCGCTTTTAAAAAGACCTTGACCGCTCTCACCACATCAAGAGAATTTAGTGACTTCTTCCACAGAACGAGGTTCTGGAATAAATGAAGGCAGAATATCCTGGTTTAAATGGAAACCCGACACTACCTTCGGTAGAAAATTAGGATGAGGCAGCAATAAAACCTTATCCTTATGAATAATCCAATATGGCTCTTTGCAGGAAAGAGCAGCCAACTCTGATGCTCTCCTTGCAGAAGATATGGCAACCAAGAAAACTATTTCCCTCGTCAAGAGGATCAAGGGAATATCTTTAATCGGTATAGGTCGAGAATTCTCGGAACTCTAGTTTGTAACCTAGAGAAATTGAGTAAGCCACCCATCTGTCTTAACATTGTTCCTGCCAGACCCTTGAAAACTGTAGAAGCCTTCCCCCCACTCGAGCGAGTGGGGTGCCCCTTCATAAGCAGGCTTTAGTATTTTGTTTTGTGGGTTTCCTCCCCCAGGTCCTCTTTAGGCCCTGGGACTGACCCTGAGGTTTACCTCTTGAACCAGACGGTGGAGGCCGTCGTGACTGCCTGGAGGCTGACGCCCCTGGCACTGAAGAAGCACGTTTAAAAGAAAAATGCTTTAACTTCTTTTTTTTTTTTTTTTTAATTCCTGTAAAAGGGATTCTTTGGATATACTTATCCAGATCGTCTCCAAATAAACGTTCACCATGAAATGGGAAACTGGCCAAGAGCTTTTTGCATGGCGCTCGGCTGACCAATTTTTCAACCATAAGATTCTATATGCACATGTACCAGCCCTAGCATGAGCCGTGAGGCCTGGAGAAGAGACTCTTTCATAGCGACTACTGTAAAACACAATGATTCTATTATACCGGCCAAATCCTGGGCCTGCTGATCAGGAATAACCTTGAGTACCTATATAAACTGGTCCTTTAAGGACTGAGATACTCTGATCGCTGCCAGCGCAGGCTGAACGACTGAACCTGCGAGCGAAATAGTTTTTAAAAAGGAATTCCAACTTATCTGTTGGATCCTTTAGCATATGGGAATTGTCTACTGGTCAGGTTTTCGTTTACAGAGGACATAGCAGTGTCAATTGCTGGAATTCCCCATTTCTTATAAAACTCTTGCTCCATAGGATAAAGTATTGAAAACTTTTTTGGAGGGAAAAACGGTTTATCTGGGTGCACTCACTCAGAATACATAAGCTTTTTTTAGCCATGAATGAATAGGAAAAGCATGAAAAGATTGTGGAGGCTTTAGTGAACCCAAACCAGAAGAGCGCTCATTGACTGACTGTTATTGGCAGTAAAAATGTGGAGCAGACAAATTCAGTGAGAGATTGTACCAACATTTCCTGCGAACCTGATCCTTCCATATTAGGTTCTTCCGAAGAGGCACCTTCAACTCTTCCTGGTCCTTTGAGAGCAATTCGTCATCTCTCGCCCCTTGTTCCTCAGCATGAGGGTCCTGAGCAATGGACGGGGATCTGTTACCCTTAGTCCCACTCTGAGATGCGATTAAAGCATCAATTTTTTGCTCCAAACTTAAAATGGTTGAAGAAAAAAACCTCCTTAGTAATATACACATGGGCTGCAGTGTTAAGAGCAGCTGCAACACTTGACTCTGATGGCTCACTCTGACCAGCCATATTACTCTCAGCAGAGGATGCCATCTTTTATGAGATGGTTCTAGGCTGCCGACTATAGTCCTTCTAGAGCCCTTTTTTGAGGTGTTTTTAACCCCCCTTCTGACCAAAGCCTGATGCACAAAGCAGAGGTACTACCAGAAGGAATGCATCCACTGCTTGAGCAATAGTCCAGCTCTGCTTCTGCTATTAATTCTCAGCCTGATGCAGTAGTAAATGTGTCAAAAGGAATGCCTGTTTTACCAAAAACCAACAAAAACAAGGGTGCCTTTTAAAAAAAAAAGCACCTTCCTGTGCTGGGCGTTGGAGGACGCCAACGCTGCGCTAAGCCTCCCCCCGTCTATGGCCCTTCCTCTTTCTTTAAAAAAAGTTTTTCCCGTGAGAGCAGGCTCCCATACTATAGCATCAGCAGGGAGAGAGGCCGTAATGGCAAAAGGGGACCTGGAAGCTGCCGAGTGGCGTACCGTTTGCGCCCCTTTTTATTTTAAGCGCTCCTTCCCCATGAAGAGGGGGGAAGAAAAAAACAGCACAGGGGGGCGTCTGGTGGGGAGGTAAAACCCCCTAGACTTACCAGAGGTCTGCTGCCGGCCAGAGGAAGAGAAAACTGCTGTTTTCTGAACACATCGTAAGCTCTCTGAGAAGCAAGAGACCGTAAGTGCTCTATACATCCCCCAGTGGTAACACATAGGCATGACAACATTTACTTAACTAAAGGAGACATTCATAAGAAAAATCTTTAAAAATTTCTTTGAAGACTCAACTTAACTTTCCAGCCGCAGGGTTTTCTGTGGTAAACCAACAGACCCAATCTTTGCCCTTCACGGTGGGTTCCATTAAACCTTCAGGAGCTGGGGATTCTGGAGGAAACCCACAATCCTGGACCTGTAATAGCACCACCGCCAGTAAAACTTTATGGCCTTAATATCAAAAAGTACTGGATCACGGGGTCCAGCTCTCTAAAAGAGAAGCGTTACAGGCATGACCTTGTTTCTTCGGTTATTTAGGGAGTTCACTTTTTGTCTTAGGGCGTGCCAGTGTCCATCACCTGAAGGTGGCCTATAACCCACATAATAACTACTATGGCGCTGTGTCTCGTGATGTACGAAAAGAAAGAGAACTCTTGATCACCTACCTCTAAATGAACAGAGCAGCTGTGTACACATTGCTGCGATGGTCAATCGATGAGATTTTGGGGGCCTCAACTGCAGCCCCAAACACACCAAAAAGATCTGCATATTTAGTACTAGACCTACCCCAGGAGACAGTCAGAGTGCAGACGTACCACAGGAGACGGTAAGCGAGTGCAGACGTACCACAGGAGACGGTAAGCGAGTGCAGACGTACCACAGGAGACGGTAAGCGAGTGCAGACGTACCACAGGAGACGGTAAGCGAGTGCAGACGTACCACAGGAGACGGTAAGCGAGTGCAGACGTACCACAGGAGACGGTAAGCGAGTGCAGACGTACCACAGGAGACGGTAAGCGAGTGCAGACGTACCACAGGAGACGGTAAGCGAGTGCAGACGTACCACAGGAGACGGTAAGCGAGTGCAGACGTACCACAGGAGACGGTAAGCGAGTGCAGGCGTACCACAGGAGACGGTAAGCGAGTGCAGACGTACCACAGGAGACGGTAAGCGAGTGCAGGCGTACCACAGGAGACGGTAAGCGAGTGCAGGCGTACCACAGGAGACGGTAAGCGAGTGCAGACGTACCACAGGAGACGGTAAGCGAGTGCAGGCGTACCACAGGAGACGGTAAGCGAGTGCAGGCGTACCACAGGAGACGGTAAGCGAGTGCAGACGTACCACAGGAGACGGTAAGCGAGTGCAGACGTACCACAGGAGACGGTAAGCGAGTGCAGGCGTACCACAGGAGACGGTACGCGAGTGCAGGCGTACCACAGGAGACGGTAAGCGAGTGCAGACGTACCACAGGAGACGGTAAGCGAGTGCAGACGTACCACAGGAGACGGTAAGCGAGTGCAGACGTACCACAGGAGACGGTAAGCGAGTGCAGACGTACCACAGGAGACGGTAAGCGAGTGCAGACGTACCACAGGAGACGGTAAGCGAGTGCAGACGTACCACAGGAGACGGTAAGCGAGTGCAGACGTACCACAGGAGACGGTAAGCGAGTGCAGACGTACCACAGGAGACGGTAAGCGAGTGCAGACGTACCACAGGAGACGGTAAGCGAGTGCAGACGTACCACAGGAGACGGTAAGCGAGTGCAGACGTACCACAGGAGACGGTAAGCGAGTGCAGACGTACCACAGGAGACGGTAAGCGAGTGCAGACGTACCACAGGAGACGGTAAGCGAGTGCAGACGTACCACAGGAGACGGTAAGCGAGTGCAGACGTACCACAGGAGACGGTAAGCGAGTGCAGACGTACCACAGGAGACGGTAAGCGAGTGCAGACGTACCACAGGAGACGGTAAGCGAGTGCAGACGTACCACAGGAGACGGTAAGCGAGTGCAGACGTACCACAGGAGACGGTAAGCGAGTGCAGACGTACCACAGGAGACGGTAAGCGAGTGCAGACGTACCACAGGAGACGGTAAGCGAGTGCAGACGTACCACAGGAGACGGTAAGCGAGTGCAGACGTACCACAGGAGACGGTAAGCGAGTGCAGACGTACCACAGGAGACGGTAAGCGAGTGCAGACGTACCACAGGAGACGGTAAGCGAGTGCAGACGTACCACAGGAGACGGTAAGCGAGTGCAGACGTACCACAGGAGACGGTAAGCGAGTGCAGACGTACCACAGGAGACGGTAAGCGAGTGCAGACGTACCACAGGAGACGGTAAGCGAGTGCAGACGTACCACAGGAGACGGTAAGCGAGTGCAGACGTACCACAGGAGACGGTAAGCGAGTGCAGACGTACCACAGGAGACGGTAAGCGAGTGCAGACGTACCACAGGAGACGGTAAGCGAGTGCAGACGTACCACAGGAGACGGTAAGCGAGTGCAGACGTACCACAGGAGACGGTAAGCGAGTGCAGACGTACCACAGGAGACGGTAAGCGAGTGCAGACGTACCACAGGAGACGGTAAGCGAGTGCAGACGTACCACAGGAGACGGTAAGCGAGTGCAGACGTACCACAGGAGACGGTAAGCGAGTGCAGACGTACCACAGGAGACGGTAAGCGAGTGCAGACGTACCACAGGAGACGGTAAGCGAGTGCAGACGTACCACAGGAGACGGTAAGCGAGTGCAGACGTACCACAGGAGACGGTAAGCGAGTGCAGACGTACCACAGGAGACGGTAAGCGAGTGCAGACGTACCACAGGAGACGGTAAGCGAGTGCAGACGTACCACAGGAGACGGTAAGCGAGTGCAGACGTACCACAGGAGACGGTAAGCGAGTGCAGACGTACCACAGGAGACGGTAAGCGAGTGCAGACGTACCACAGGAGACGGTAAGCGAGTGCAGACGTACCACAGGAGACGGTAAGCGAGTGCAGACGTACCACAGGAGACGGTAAGCGAGTGCAGACGTACCACAGGAGACGGTAAGCGAGTGCAGACGTACCACAGGAGACGGTAAGCGAGTGCAGACGTACCACAGGAGACGGTAAGCGAGTGCAGACGTACCACAGGAGACGGTAAGCGAGTGCAGACGTACCACAGGAGACGGTAAGCGAGTGCAGACGTACCACAGGAGACGGTAAGCGAGTGCAGACGTACCACAGGAGACGGTAAGCGAGTGCAGACGTACCACAGGAGACGGTAAGCGAGTGCAGACGTACCACAGGAGACGGTAAGCGAGTGCAGACGTACCACAGGAGACGGTAAGCGAGTGCAGACGTACCACAGGAGACGGTAAGCGAGTGCAGACGTACCACAGGAGACGGTAAGCGAGTGCAGACGTACCACAGGAGACGGTAAGCGAGTGCAGACGTACCACAGGAGACGGTAAGCGAGTGCAGACGTACCACAGGAGACGGTAAGCGAGTGCAGACGTACCACAGGAGACGGTAAGCGAGTGCAGACGTACCACAGGAGACGGTAAGCGAGTGCAGACGTACCACAGGAGACGGTAAGCGAGTGCAGACGTACCACAGGAGACGGTAAGCGAGTGCAGACGTACCACAGGAGACGGTAAGCGAGTGCAGACGTACCACAGGAGACGGTAAGCGAGTGCAGACGTACCACAGGAGACGGTAAGCGAGTGCAGACGTACCACAGGAGACGGTAAGCGAGTGCAGACGTACCACAGGAGACGGTAAGCGAGTGCAGACGTACCACAGGAGACGGTAAGCGAGTGCAGACGTACCACAGGAGACGGTAAGCGAGTGCAGACGTACCACAGGAGACGGTAAGCGAGTGCAGACGTACCACAGGAGACGGTAAGCGAGTGCAGACGTACCACAGGAGACGGTAAGCGAGTGCAGACGTACCACAGGAGACGGTAAGCGAGTGCAGACGTACCACAGGAGACGGTAAGCGAGTGCAGACGTACCACAGGAGACGGTAAGCGAGTGCAGACGTACCACAGGAGACGGTAAGCGAGTGCAGACGTACCACAGGAGACGGTAAGCGAGTGCAGACGTACCACAGGAGACGGTAAGCGAGTGCAGACGTACCACAGGAGACGGTAAGCGAGTGCAGACGTACCACAGGAGACGGTAAGCGAGTGCAGACGTACCACAGGAGACGGTAAGCGAGTGCAGACGTACCACAGGAGACGGTAAGCGAGTGCAGACGTACCACAGGAGACGGTAAGCGAGTGCAGACGTACCACAGGAGACGGTAAGCGAGTGCAGACGTACCACAGGAGACGGTAAGCGAGTGCAGACGTACCACAGGAGACGGTAAGCGAGTGCAGACGTACCACAGGAGACGGTAAGCGAGTGCAGACGTACCACAGGAGACGGTAAGCGAGTGCAGACGTACCACAGGAGACGGTAAGCGAGTGCAGACGTACCACAGGAGACGGTAAGCGAGTGCAGACGTACCACAGGAGACGGTAAGCGAGTGCAGACGTACCACAGGAGACGGTAAGCGAGTGCAGACGTACCACAGGAGACGGTAAGCGAGTGCAGACGTACCACAGGAGACGGTAAGCGAGTGCAGACGTACCACAGGAGACGGTAAGCGAGTGCAGACTTACCACAAGAGACGGTAAGCGAGTGCAGACTTACCACAAGAGACGGTAAGCGAGTGCAGACTTACCACACGAGACAGTTGAGAGTGCAGACCTACCACAGGAGATGGTCAGAGACTGCAGACATAGTACAAATATGGTAAGAGACTGCAGACATGATACAGGAGACAGCAGGTAAGTATAGGTTTTTAACTGGTTCCCGACCGGCGCGCGACGATATACGTCGGCAGAATGGAACGGACAGGCAGGAGGGCGTATATACAAGTCCATCCTTAATGCCATCCGTGCCATCGGGAGCGGTGCGCTCCCGCGCCGGTCGGGACCCCTGTGAGGCCGGCCGCGGGGACACCCGCGATCTTCTCACGGGAAGGCAGAACGGGGAGATGCGGAAATAGACAGCATCTCCCCATTCTGCCTAGCAACTAGTGACGCCGATCTCTGCTCCCTGTGATTGGAGCAGAGATCAGCATTCAATAGCTGACAGCCACGCCCCCCACAGTAAGAAACACACCCCTAGTCATACTTAACCCCTACACTGCCCCCTTGTGGTTAACCCCTTCACTGCCACTGTCATTTATACAGGAATCAATGCATTTAAATAGCATTGATTGCTGTATAAATGACAATGGTCCCAAAAATGTCTGATGTGTCCGCCATAATGTCGCAGTCACAATAAAAAACGCTGATCGCCGCCATTACTAATAAAAAAAAATTATTAATAAAAATGCTATAAAACTATCCCCTATCTTGTAAACGCTATAACTTCTGCGCAAACCAATCAATAATCTCTTATTGCGATTTTTTTAACCAAAAATATGAAGAATACGTATCGGCCTAAACGGAGGGAAAAAAAAAAAGTTTATATATTTTTGGGGGATATTTATTATAGCAAAAAATAAAAAAATTTGTTTTTTTCAAAATTGTCGCTCTTTTTTGTTTATAGCGCAAAAAATAAAAACCACAGGGGCGATCAAATACCACCAAAAGAAAGCTCTATTTGTGTGAAAAAAAAAAAGGACGTCAATTTTGTTTGGGAGCCACGTCGCACGACCGCGCAATTGTCAGTTAAAGCGACGCAGTGCCAAATCGCAAAAAGGGGCCTGGTCCTTTGGCTGCAAATTGGTCTGGTCTGAAAGTGGTTAATAAGAAAAAGAGAAAAAATAAAAATAAAATAAAAACGTAGTATCACTTGGCTTATTGCAAAAAATAAATAAAAAAGAGATAGCATTACAATCAGCAAGGAGTATACTGCTTTCAGATAGATAAGTGAAATGTCTCCAGAGGGGAAAGATTCCTACATAAAGATCCCAGGAAGAAATTAGACAGAAAACAAGTGTGCAGCCCCCCAGTGTGATAGGCACTGGATAGGAAGGTGCAGCAGCGGTGGGGGATGTGGGGATCCTTTACACTCACCATGTGATGTTGACAGGCTGGTTTGGCTGTCTTCATGTAAAAGGACCCCCTCCCCCGCATGAGAGAAGATGACTTACTGTGCCTCGTCCCAGAAATGTGGTGACTTACCAGTGGTGTAACTAGAACCTTCAGGGCCCCGGTGCAAGAAACCATGAAGGGCCCCCCTGAACCCCAGCCGAGGCCCTTCCCTCCGAGTCCGGTGGTGGAACACCAGGGCTCGGTCACAGGTATGACTTTTGTGAGCCCTGTAGTTCCACCACTGGTATCAGCAGTTTTTTTTAATTATTTTTTACAATTTTTTAGGAGTCCCGTTGGGGGACTTTGGTGAGATATCAGAGGTCTAAACCGACCTATGATGTTACACCTTTGAGACAAAGGAAGAAGGGAAAGGAAAATTGGGTCCCTGTCCTCTGGGGAGAAGTGGGCTCTGTCCCCAGGAGAGATTGGGTCCTTGTCCTTAGGGGAGATGGGGTCCCTGTCCCCACGTAAGTAGGAGTCCCTGTCCCTAAGGGAAATGCGGTGCCTGTCCTCTGGGGAGAAGTGGACCCTGTCCCCAGAGGAGATGGGGTCCTTGTCCCCAAGGGAAATGGGGTCCCTGTCCTTTAGGGAGAACTGGGCCCTGTCCCCAGGGGAGATGGGGTCCCTGTCCTTAGGGGACATAACTCCCAGAAAGACCTGTCAATATCTGTGTATGACGGGGAGGAGGGGGTGCTGGCAGACAAGCCTGCAGTGTCCTTTGGGGAGCTGGCTCTCATAGGGCTGAACTGCATCTGTGTGCTTAAAGTTTGTTTGCCCGGGAGAAGCATGAAGTGCAGTGTGAGCCGGACTCAGGGGGTGGGACTCTGGCTGGGGAGGACAGACACCGACTGAGCAGCACTGCATGGAGCAGGAGAGGGGGACCCGGAGGAGCGGCAGAGGACACAGGTTGTGTAGGGAATGCACAACTAAAGAGCAGCCAGTGCGGTAGTCGAGCATGGAGCTCTGCTAGTCACCCCCCACCTCCAGCCACCCGTGCGCCCGGTGCCTAACCGCCTATGCTGCCACCAGCCATATGTAGAGGGGGCCACATAGGCCCCTTGCAGCACAGGGCCCGGTTGCGCTCGCGACTGCTGCACCCCCTATAGTTACGCCTTTGACTGTTACATCTGTCCTCTTATCAGTAAAGGGCAGCAGACTGTAGATGAACGGTCATGACTGGGGACTAGACTCCTGACTCGGACAGCAGCCAGTTTCATTCTGCCGGGGACTGCATGCACCAGTGACCATACACAAGTGGGAGGTAGCAGCAGAAGTCAGGACATGAGACTCCTAAAGCTACAATGGGAAGCCAGCCTCAGTATTTTTAGAGACAGTTTGACGACACTGCCTGGGGCCCCCTACAGTGCCCAAATGGACCAAATGATCAGTACACCACTGGGCATGGTTGTTAGTGCCAAACGGGCTGGCCTGAGAATTTCAAAAACTGCTGATCTACTGGGATTTTCACACACAATGAATGGTTCGAAAAAGAGAAAATATCCAGTGAGCAACAGTTGTGTGGTTAAAAATGCCTTGTTGATGTCAGAGGAGAATGGGCAGACTGGTTCGAGATGATTGAAATGCAACAGTAACTCGAATAACCACTCGTTACAACAATGGTATGCAGAATACCATCTCTAAACGCACAACACGTCGAACTTTGAAGCAGATGGGCTACAGCAACAGAAAACCCCACCGGGTGCCACTCCTGTCAGCTAAGAACAGGAAACTGGCTACAATTCACACAGGCTCACCAAAATTGGAAGATTGGAAAAACGTTGCCTGGTCTGATGAATCTCGATTTTAGCTGCGACATTCAGATGGTAGGGTCAGAATTTGGCATACACATGAAAGCATGGATCCATCCTGCCTTGCATCAACGGTTGAGGTTGGTGGTGGTGTAATGGGGTAGGGGATAATTTCTCGGCACACTTTGGGCCTCTTAATACCAATTGAGCATTGTTTAAATGCCACAGCCTACCTGAGTATTGTTGCTGACCATGTCCATTTCTTTATAACTACAGTGTACCCATCTTCTAATGGCTACTTCCAGTAGCATAATGTCAAAAAACTCAAATGATCCTAAACTTTTTTTTTGAACATGACAAGGAGTTCACTGTATTCCAATGGCCTCCACAGTCACCAGATTTCAATCCAATAGAGCAACCTTTGGGATGTGGCGGAATGGGAGATTTGCATCATGGATGTGCAGCTGACAAAACTGCAACTGCGTAAAGCTATGTCAATATGGACCAAAATATCTGCGGAATGTTTTAAAAGAGCTTGTTGAATCTATGCCATGAAGAATTAAGGCAGTTTTGAAGGCAAAAGAGGTTCAACCCCGTACTAGCAAAGTGTACCTAATAAAGTGGCCAGTGAGTGTATATAAAACGCACAAAAAAATTAAAAATAAAATTCACTATACAAATATCTGATGAATTACATTTACGTCTAGTGTCATCACATAAAGCCCCTTTTTGGGCATCTGGCTGTGGAAATTAGGCAATAGTCTACTTGCCTTCTCCACATGACAGACATTTTTTAAAACCTTGCTTATTGGTAGCCTTTATAATGGTCAGTTGTTGTAAGGCCAATTGCACTTCCGTCCACGTCCTTAAGCTGATTGGGGAGGGTTCACTAATGTACTCAGATTTCAATACCAAATTGTGAGTCTGCTCTTCACCCCTTCTAGTAACAGATTTAAATGTACTGACCTCTGATCAAGAGATCACAGAAGAAAGCTTTCATTGAATCCCAAAATTTATTTCTAGAAGGGGAACCTTTATATATAAAACCGGAGTTTGACTTAAAAGGAGACAGACAATCGAGAGGGATTAAATCGCCGAACTAAGCAGGGACCAAAGAGAATATAATTAATGAATGATCCGACATCCCTCTGGGTTGTATGGTGACAGAAGATATATTGTAAAACCTTTGCAGTACCCAGCACCAAATCAAAACTAGAGTTGTGAGATTTAGACCATGTAAATTGGGTATCTTCCGGATGCATATAGCGCCATGTAACTTGCAACCCTAATTGTCCACATAATTTACCAAAAGGAGTCAAAGGATCAGAGGGCACAGAACAAAGTGGAAAATGATCCTTAGAGTACTAATAAAATCTCCCACCAATAAACAGAGTGGATGAAGATCAACAATAAAATATGGAGAAAAGGCAAATCATCTCTGGTGAATATGGCGCAGGCAGGTAGACAAAAAAAAGTTCTAAATACTCCACACAGCAAGTAGGGAGGGTTCCAGATCTTGGAAGTCCATGGTAAAAGAGAAAAAAAAAAAAAGGGACCTGCAAATTTACATAAGCCAGGGAAACAACTGGGAATAATGTAACGAGATTTACAAAAGTAATAAGCCCCACAAGAGAGGGGAGTCTCAATGAGGTTACTTCTATATATTTCACAGGGTAAATCCATTGAGATAAAAACTATCTTGGTTTGAATATAAGGGACAAGGAGAGGCCCACCATCAATACAAATTGCAGTTCTGGGCTGATGGCAAAAGAGGGATAATAAGGAACAGATTATTAAAGTATAACTAAAAGGAAGAACTTTTTTTTTAATTTTGGAGGGCGTTACATAGTTGGGGAGGTTGAAAAAAAAAAAAAAAGGACACAAGTCCAACCTATGTGTGTGATTATATGCCAGTATTACATTGTCATACCGACAGTGAAGAGGGATTAGAACCCGTCAGTATTTATTGTGGTCTGTGCTCATGTTAGGGAGATTCACCCTCTATATTTGTCCTGTTTACCATCATCATCGATAGAGAAAGTAAAAGAAAATCAAAAATGTTGGGTTGCCTGAAGAAAAGTAATTGAGGGGGAAATCTTCGATTGGAGACACTAGCTAGTTCTGGTGACCTGGGGGATTCCCTTAATTTGCATGGATTGCCTTTAACTTCCTGTTTGGCAATGGGACAAGATGCAAATGGAAATCTCTGCAAATGGGACACATGGCAAAAAAAAATAAAAATCTTATAGCGTTAATGAAAAAAGAAAAAAGTTTTGCCTATAGTTCTATATTAAGCTAGAAGGGCACAGAGCAGGGGTGTCCAACCGCTGGCTCGCCAACACCTGCTTCGGGATGGTGGGTTGGCAAGCCCAGATCGTGGGTTCCCGACACGCCATCCCCCAGCGTCAGTGTGGGGGAGAAGAAGAAGAAGCCGGTGCTAGAGGAAGCAAAACCGATGCTTCATGTATAGCGCCACCTCCTGTCTCCGGCAGAGTGATACCAAATATACTAATGTGACAATAGCGATACAGGAAGCATGGTCTCTGCTCTCTACTGCAGCTGCATGCTTCCTCCAGCGCTGACTCCTTTCACAGTGATACAGGCAGTTTTACCTGAGAGCAGGAAGAATCAATTAATCCCCTCCTGCCCGTGCTATAGCCGAATGATGGCAACAGCGTGTGCTTACTTTGGCGGGAGGGCGTCTATTGACGTCCTCCCATGATGGGGCTTCCTGCGTCCTTCAGACTCAGCGGCTCACAGATCAGGGTAAAGGGCCCTTTACCACGTGACCAGCTGTGTCCATTGACAGCTGATCACGGAAGTCAACGCAGTTTTCGGCTTTTCTTTCCTCACGCTAAAAGCGAGAAGAGAGAAGGCTTTTGTTAAAAGGAACATCAACACTGATATCAGGGCACTGATGATCAGTGTCCTGATTATCAGTGCAGTCCCAACAGTGCCGCCTCATCAGCACATATCAGTGAAAGAAAATGATCGGTTTTTATAAAAAAGGGTTTGTATTTTGTTTAAGATTTTTGTTCTTTTTTCGTTAGTTTAGCAAAAAATAAAAAACCCAGTGGTGGTTAAAAATCACCAAAAGAAAACTGTGAAAAGAAAAAAAAAAATGATAAAAATGTATTTTGGATACAGTGTTGCATGACTGCACATTTGTCAAAGTGTGACAGCGCTGAAAGCTGAAAATTGGCCCTGGCAGAAATGGGGTAAATGTGCCTAGAAGGCAAGTGGTTAACTACAAGGACCGTCGCAGCTCATTGAAAACTATAAGCCGTCTGCCGTACTTGTAGGCATTCACAGGAAACTGAATGAATGATGCAGCCGTGTGGGCAGAGCCCCAAATGGCCACGCTGTTTTCAAATAGTGACCCCGAGTGTGGGCAGAAGATCCCCAGCCCACTGTCACAGGCTGGGGGGCAGAGCTGCAGATGCTGGAACGTTTCACCCTCTTTACGTCTTGAGGAAAAGATTTCATCAACTACGGAAAGGCTTCTTCACAGTAAGAGCTGTGAATATGTGGAATAGAGCCCCTTAAGAGCTAGTTCTGGCCAGCTCAATAGATTATTTTAAGAAAGGCTTGGATTCTTTCCTAGATGCACAAAATAACTGGATACTAATATTTATAGGTAAAGTTAACACAGGAAATATCCATTAGCCTCCTAGGGCAGTGGTTCTTCACCTCAGTCCTCATTACCCCCCACCAGGCCATGTTTTGGGAATTTCCCTTAGATAAAATAGCTGTCCAAAATACCAAGCCATTGGGGGCGTGGCGACCGGACTCCAGGATGGCCGCTTAACCTGGAGCTCCGCTCGTCCGCAGGAGACATTCGTCAGCCACACACTATTACCGGCGGAAACATACCTCCACAAAAGGTCAGTGAGATCCCGAGAACCGGAGGCAGTCACTAGAGATGGGCCGGCACAGGAAAAACCCGCCACAGCCACCGAAAATAGCGAGCTACTGCGCCACGAACGGCGCCTCACAAGATGGCGATGACGGCGGGAATGCTGACACTCATACCTTACCTCAGAGTCTGGGAGAGGACGTGTCCGGAACCTACCGCACCGATGGCCACACACTACAGACTCCCAGCGACTCATCCTCCGGTCCCGCAACGCCTACCACACGGAGCCCAGTGAAATCCAGGCCGAGGAGAGAATCCCCATTTAGGCCGCAAAACGCTCCGGCCATGGAGGTAAGCGAACCACACTCACACCAAGCTAGCCAGCATACCATGAAAGGAGAATCAATTATGGACTTTCCTACAACAGATGGGCCCGTGTCTGACACTATAATAAAAGACATGTTGATTTCACTGAGATCATCACTACAGGCTGATATGGTCAGGGGGATTAATCAATGTAAAAGAGAAGTGCACTCACTAGGCCTAAGAGTGGACAGAACAGAGCACAAAATGGAGGAATTTACCTCAGCTTATAATGTAATGGTTGACTCAAATGCAGCTCAGGGGGAAGAAATAGGATGGATTAAAGACAAACTAGCAAGTCTAGAGGACCGCTCCAGGAGGAACAACCTCAAGTTGAGGGGTATCCCTGAAGAGGTACCCCCGAATCAGTTACTACCATTTGCCCAAGCTTTATTTTCAACTTTTTTACCTCAGGCTACAGCACAAGACCTCATTGTGGACAGAATTCATAGAATTCCTAAACCGTCATTTCTGCCTGCAGAAATTCCCAGAGATGTTCTACTAAGAGTCCACTATTTCCACATTAAGGATCAAATTTTGCAAATTTCTAGAAAACAAGAAAATTTACCCCCACAATTTGCTAATGTTAAATTGCTCCCTGACCTATCTAGACATACTTTACAACGCAGACGCAATCTTATAACTATTACAAAAACCCTAAGGAATCATAACATCATTCACAAATGGAAATACCCTGCCACTCTATCCATTGTTCACAATGGCTCCACCACCATGATCTCCTCGTTGGATGAAGGTCTAAATTTACTACGTAGATGGAAAATACTACCTGATGCAAACACCAACTTTCCCGCCATAGCAGGCCCATCACATATCCCTAATGAATGGCAAGCAGTGACTCATAAAAAATCTCTTAAAAAATCCGCTGGTATACCAAGCACAGAATTTCAACAGATTACTTGAATGTCTCCTAGGAAGAGTGCCTTATACTCTGTTCCTTGTTACCCTCAGATTACCATTAGCAGTTCCACCTGCTCTTGGATCGCTTTATGGATCCTTTTTTTATCTATATTTTCTTTTTTTATTTCTTTTTCCTTGATATGCACAGATCTCTCAAGAGCAATTTATCGTCCTACATCTACTCCAGAAATCCATATGATGGCTGTCAACAACCTGGAAAATTCACACCAACTGAAGTGAGTACTTTAATGTCTATCCTCCATATCCTTTATACAATGGACCAATGACGATCTCTTGCTTATCAATCAACGCACATGGTTTGAACCACCCGGCCAAACGATTTTCCTTATGGAAAGAGGTTCATAAACACAAGGCAGATATTGTATGTGTACAAGAAACGCACTTCCAACTAGACAACACCCCACAGTGTACCCACAAAGACTTCCCACACATCTACTTAGCATGTAATCCTCTCAAAAAAACTGGAGGCGTTCTAATAGCCCTGAAGAACTCACTTTCATTTCAACACAGAGATTCGTTTACGGATGAAGCTGGCAGATTTATCATTGTCTCAGGCGACATAAACTCTCAACCATTCACTCTGGTTAACCTATATTCACCAAATACACATCAAATTCGCTTCTTCAATAAGGTCCTTCGCAAACTCAAGTCTATGCAGTATGGTAAAGTCCTGATATGCGGAGACTTTAATGCTACTGTAGACCCCCAGGTGGACACATCTTCGGCCAAAATCCGCTCAACACCAGCTCTACAAACCATTCTTCACAAAGAGGAACTGTTCGATGCGTGGAGATGTCTCCATGCTGGTGAAAAGGACTTCACTTTTTTTTCCAACAGACATCGCTCATACTCCCGTATTGACATGTTTCTAACTGATAAATGGTTGTTACAAGATATAACCACAGCTGCCATTCACGAGATTACGTGGTCTGACCACGCAGCGATTTCCTTATCCATTATGGAGAAGGGTGTCTCTTCTTCACCTCCCATCTGGCGGTGTAATAATAGACTAGTACAAGAGCCTTCATCTAACAAACTACTGACACAACACATCACCAATTTTTTCTTAGATAACTATGGTTCAGTTACAAAAACACATGTTTTATGGAACGCCCATAAGGCATACATGAGAGGTATTCTAATACAAATGGGGGCTAGAGCCAAACACCAGAGGTCTCAACAAATTCAAACTATACTCCATGATCTTAGAAAATTTGAAACACAAAATAAAACATCCCCTACCTCAGTAATAACTCACAAGCTTTCTATCCTTAGAGAAAAACTTAGAGAAATTTTATCTCAACAATATGACAGACATATCAGAAGCTTAAAATTGAATTTCTACCATAATGCTAATAAAACAGGTAAACAATTAGCCAACAGATTGAAAGCAAAACGCACTAAGACAAGGATAGCATACTTAAAACACCCCACATTACACCACAAAATTATTCATCCTAAAGATATAGCTGACCAATTTGCAGAATACTATAGTTCACTTTATAATATACATAAGGATACCGCTACGAACCAACCATCTAAGGAAAACATAAATGATTTCCTACAACGCATTCATTTACCCTCGCTATCTACTGAACAATTAGAATATCTTAATACCCCCTTTACCACTTCTGAAGTTGAGAAAGTTATTTCTTCTCTTCCTAACGGTAAATCCCCTGGCCCTGATGGCTTCTCAAATGAATATCTTAAAGCATTTAAACATGTCATAACACCTTATCTCACACATTTATTTAATGACACTGCCGATAGTGCTAGTATGCCCCCAGATATGCTTAAAGCATATATAATTACATTACCTAAACCTGGTAAGGAACCAGACACTCCGGCCAATTATAGACCGATATCACTGCTTAACTCTGATACCAAAGTATATGCCAAATTATTAGCCAATCGTTTATCAAATATTATTCCTTTACTAGTCAAAAATGATCAGATGGGATTCGTGAAGGGGAGACAAACTTCTGACGCAACCAGGAGAATTATAAATGTTTTGTATCATGCTAAATTGCACCGAACGCCTTCTCTGCTGTTATCTATTGACGCAGAGAAGGCGTTCGATAGAGTCCACTGGACATACATGGAGATGACGCTTAGTAAGTTCGGATTCCGGGGTCGTATACTTCAAGCTGTTTTGGCATTGTACTCTTGCCCCACTGCACAGGTATACTCCACAAATGCTTTATCTTCACCCTTTGATATTAGAAATGGAACTAGGCAGGGATGCCCCCTGTCTCCTTCCATTTTTAACCTTATGATGGAACCTCTTGCAGAAACTATAAGGTCTCACCCGCTGATTTCGGGTTTCCAGTTCGGCAACACTAAACACTCCATTAATCTTTTTGCTGATGATGTCATTCTGCTATTGACTAATCCAAAAATTTCTTTACCACATGCTCATGAGGTCCTGCAAGAATTTGGTAAGATCTCATACTATAAAGTGAATTTTTCTAAGTCTTTGATCCTCGCCCTCAAAATTCCACCCAAACTTAAACTTGATCTCCAATCACAATTTCCATATACATGGAGTACTGAAGGTGTTCCATATCTGGGGATTGTCTTGAAAGCCAAAGTTTCTGAACTCGTCAAATCTAATTTGAAACCACTCATTGCCAAACTGGGAATTCAACTCAAAGACTTTTCAATGAAAGAGGTTTCATGGTTTGGTAGGATTGCTGCATTTAAAATGTTGATATTGCCTCAAATACTGTATGTTTTTCGCTCTCTACCACTTCATATCCCACAACATTTTATTAAAAAACTTACTACTATGTGCTGGAAGTATGTGTGGAATGGTAAAAAAGCCAGATGCTCCAGGAACAATCTTATCTCACATAAGAGATTCGGTGGGGCAGGGCTTCCCGATATTCAAGACTACTACTGGGCAGTTAGACTGGACCAACTTAAACATTGGTTCCCGACTAAAGACCCACCAGTTTGGGTAGACATTGAAAATTCATTAATCCCACTATCCATATCCAACGTATGCAATCTTTTACTGACTGATAGCTGGGCTACTTGGGACCTACGTAAATTATCCCCTACAATCCAAATTTCCTTAAAAGCATGGAGACATGCACTAACTACTAATCAAGATGACGTTATAGACTTACCATACAATATACCTCTTTCTATTCTTAGGACGAAACTTCCCGACTTCCCTATAAATGACTTCATTAATATAGGAATTACGATGCTATCTGACTTCTTCGATGTCAATAAGCTCAAATCTGTAACACAATTGACCTCGCAGTATAACCTTACTACTGATATGGCTCCTTCCGCATTTCGGATATTAGAGTTACTTCAAACCTTACCTTCTCCTTTAATTACCATTCCACGCAGACTATGGCAGTTTTATTATCCAAGTAGTAAAGAAGTGAAAGGAATTTCTTATTTTTACAATCTTCTACATGATAAATTACAATTTATCAAAACACCTGCCATGCTCAAATGGGAAGCAGAACTCGGCTCTGACTTTTCGGAGGTTCAGTGGCGCCACGCCTTCTCTGAAATTCATTCTGCATCTCATTGTGCCAAACACTGGGAACTTACTATTAAACTCTCCAATAGATGGCATTACACTCCTTGTCGATTGGCATCTTTCTTTACAGGTTTTTCTCCGAACTGTTGGAGGGAGTGTGGCCACTTAGGTAATCTATTACATATGCTTTGGTATTGCCCTACGGTTAAAAGCTTATGGAATAGTGTTTTTCAACATATATCTACCATTACTGGTATACTCACTAAACCAGACCCTGTCTTAGGTATTCTTCATATAAATATCGACAAATTTCCTAAATCATTTAGATCAGTTATAACTCATATTCTGTTAGAAACCAGATTGCTGATTTTATGCAATTGGAAGTCTAACACTACTATCAATTTATCAGATGTTATTTCTGCAGTACGTAGAAACTATACTTTTGAACGCTTGATGGCACTTAAGAATTCCAAATGTGTACAATTTGATAAATACTGGTCTATATGGCCTAAAGTTTCCTCTCAGGATGATATATAATTCTGTAGATTGTTTATTATAAATGCTCTATATACGTTCTTTGAATATGTCTTATCTTTCATATGTTAAATAGTCGATGGATACTGACACATATCCCACGTTGTGCATATCCTATTATTTATTTCTTTAATGTTTATTTATTTTCTGTATGATTTCATGAAAATACTCAATAAAAATTGAATGATTCAAAATACCAAGCCATTGACTTAGATTTAAAGCACCTGTGCAAGGGAAAAGAAAAGCCTGCAAACATGGCCTGGTGGGGGGTAATGAGGACTGAGGTTAAGAACCACTGTCCTAGGGTATCAGGAATGAACTTTTTCCCCCAGCTGGAGCAAATTGGATCATGCTTTATTGATTTTTTTTTTTTTTTTTTGTCTTCCACTGATCAACAGCGGGTATAGATTGGGTTTATAAAATCGTTTTTTTTTCCTTCTATTGGTTGAACTAGATGGACTAGTGTCTTCTCAGCCAGCCTAACTATAGCTATGTAACTGAAAATGTGTGGAACATGTAACACGTTCCATAAATGGGGATTTCTGAATTCTTGATACCTTTAACCACTGGGCACTTAAACCCCCTTCCTAACCAGACCAATTTTCTGCTCGGTGCTCTCACATTTTGAATGACAATTACTCAGTCATGCAACACTGTACCTATATGAAAATGTTGACCTTTTTTTTCACACAAATAGAGCTTTCTTTTGGTGGTATTTAATCACAGCTGAGTTTTATATATTTTGCGCTATAAAAGAAAAAATGACCAAAAATTCTGTAAAAAAAAAAAAATTCTTTGTTAGAACATTTTTCAATTTAGTCATTTATCTTTATATTTTGGCCAAAATTTATACCGCTACATCTTTGCTAAAAATAACCCAAATCGGTGTATATTATTTGGTCTTTGTGAAAGTTAGAGTCCACAAGCTATGGTGCCAATCTCTGAAAATTGATCACACCTGAAGTACTGACAGCCTATCATTTTTTGAGTCTCTAACATGCCAGAAAAGTACAAATACCCCCCAAATGACCCCTTTTTGGAAAGAAGACATTCCAAGGTATTTAGAGGCATGGTGAGTTTTTTTAAGTTGTAATTTTTTCCCCACAACTCTTTGCAAAATCAAGTTTTTGTCTTTTTTTTCACAAAAGGGTTATATTATCAGGTTATTTCTCACACACAGCATATGCATAGCACAAATTACACCCCAAAACACATTCTACTAATCTTCCTGAGTATGACGATGCCACATTTGAGACTTTTACACAGCTTGGCCACATACAGAGGCCCAACATGAAGGAAGCGCCATCAGGCGTTCTTGGAGCATAAATTATAGATATTTCTTGACTACCTAACACTTTGGAAGGCCCTGGAGCACCAGGACAATGGCAACACCCCAAAAATGACCCAATTTTGGAAAGAAAACAACCCAATGTATAATCGATGAGGCATAATGAGTCTTTTTAAACATGTCATTTTTTTTCTACAAGTTTTTGGATAATGTGTAAAGAAAATGAAAACTCATTTTTTTTTTTCAAAACATTGTTCATTTACACAATGTTTCCAACACATAGCATGTACATAGAAAGAATTACACACCAAAATAGATTCTCATCATGTGGGAGACTTTTCCACAGCGTGGCCACATACAGAGGACCAACATGCAGGGAGCACTGTCAGGTGTTCTAAGGGCAGAAGTTTCAAATTTAATTTGACTACCTATTACACTTTTGTGAGGCACTGTAGTGGCATGGATGAGAACTGATGTGGCATGGATGAGCCGGGGATGTTGATGGCTGAGCATGAATGAATACGGCTGTGTATAGATGGGATGGGTGGGTACGGCTGCGTAGAGCTACACGATTCTGGGAAAAATGAGAATCGCAATTCTTTTGCTTAGACTAAAGATCACGTTTCTTTAAAATGGTAATTTAAAAAATAAAAATCAGCTTTAGACGGCGCATGTGCAAACACGCCACTCGCTCCTGATGTTCGGGGCTGGTTACCGTATATACTCGAATATAAGCCGAGATTTTCAACCCTTTTTTTAGGGCTGAAAGTCCCCCCCCCCCCCCTCGGCTTATATTCGAGTCACCGCCGTCTGCCTACATGAACAGCGTGTCATGCAGACAGACGTCAGTTTTCAAAAGCCGCGCCTCCTCCTCCTCGTTCGTGATAGGAGGAACACTAATTTTCCCAGCAGTAAGTCAGTGTGCAGTGTTACGCCTATCACGGACGTCCTGTCATTCTCATCTCATGGACGAGGATGAGAGGACGTCCGTGATAGGCGGAACACTGCATACTGACTGCTGGGAAAAAAAAAGTGTTCCTCCTATCACGGACGAGGAGGAGGCGGCGCGGTTTTTGTATTATTGGAATGGCGCCTTACACGGGGGGACAGAGCGGGACTGCATCGGCTGCCAGATCGTACAGGGGAGGGACACAGGACCGAGGACCCAGAACCGGCGGATCGGCACAGGTAGGCTGTACAGGGGACACGGGGGTCTGTACAGGGGACATGCAGCTGCAGATGGACATTGCTGACTCTTTTCCACTTACAGTAGCTGCTGCATTTTTCACCCTCGGCTTATACAAGGGTCAATACGTTTTTCCCATTTTTTTGTGGTGAATTAGGGTCCTCGGCTTATACTCGGGACGGCCTATACTCGAGTATATACGGTATTCATTTAATACAGTAAGGGGCGGATGCTTTTCTCAAAAGGGGCAGATGTATGGTTATACATTGAACACAATCAACATGATGGCCTGGGCTGGTTATTACAATGGGCGGATGCTTTTCTCAAAGGGGCGGATGAGGCTGCAATGGGCACATAGCGATGTGGGCACTACACATCCAGCTCAAAGCACCATCAATCTCTCCCCTCTCACTGTACCAATAGGTACAGAGAGGGGAGAGAGGAACTGGACATGACGCCGGTTTGTTTACTAGTGTTCGCTCCGTCATTTGTCTCAAGCGTCTCTTCTCCAGAGAAAATAAGTTAAATGATTTTAGTCTTTCCACATAGCGGAGATCCTCTAGTCCCTTTATTAGCTTTGTTGCCCTCCTCTGAACTTTTTCCAGCTCCAGCACATCCTTCTTGAGGACTGGTGCCTAGAACTGGACATCATACTCCAGATGCGGCTGGACCAGAGTCTAGTAGAGTGGGAAATTTTTTTTTATCTCTGCAGTAAATCCCTTTTAACCCCTTCACGCCAACCGTACGCAAATTTGCATTCTCAGCTTGAAGGGGTTATACCGGGGTGAGCCAGCGGTTGGCTTTTTAAGTGACAACCGATGGGGCTAAAAGACACTCAGCTGTTATCCTGAAGGAGCAGGAGGGGACGTCCCTCCTGCTATCGCTCTTCCCGAGCCTCCCGTCCCACCATTTGGCACGTCCGCCGCCTAGGCAATGGCGCCCGTTTAAAAAAAAAAAAAAAAAAATTCTACAGTATTCAGAAACGCAGATTTTGGCGATCTGAATATTATTAAGTGCAAAGGAGGGATTTGGGGTCCCTCCTTAAAAAGAGTACTTGTCACTGTAACAATATCACGTTATCATGAAACGCTGTAGCTAGTTGCCATGTTTGGAACGCAGCCATTACAGCTTGGCTAACCATGTAACATTACAGGAAACTCTGAACTCCCTCCTCCTCCTCGTTTTAGGAATTCAAAGCTTTTAAAAGTTCAAAAGGAAGGAAAGGTTATCTCAGCAGAGGAAGCAGAACCAGGCTAGGTCAGTAAACATGGCTCATGTCTCCTGGCAGGATATTCAGGCCTGTCGTAAAACTGTCACCCTCTACATTCAGAGAACCAACAGATATCTGTCGTAAATACCTCAAACCACATAGAGTGCAGACAGTTTAGTTTGGTCCTGAAACTCCAGCATGTTTCATAACTTCCAAAGTAATAACAGCACAGCCATAATGTGGAAATATTTAGTTTCCTCAGATAAATTGTAACATTTCAAGTCCAGACACCCCTATGTTAGGTCATATGGGAAGCCACTGGGACCCCTTATTTTTCCTAGGTAACCCTGAACTTGGAAACCTGTAATGTGTGTACTTGTTTTGAAGCAAATATCACGCTGATCACTAAAATGGATACCTGCAGTCTATAAACAGAGGCAGAGATATGAATATGTATCACAAAGTGTACCTGGGACAGGGTCATGAGTGTAGACACCTCCCAGCAACCAACCCCTAAACAAGATGACCAGACGATTGGTCACTGGTCGCTGTCAACACCCCCTTTGATTTGACAGAAAAGGGGAGATGCCAAGATAATGGTCAGTTCTCCTTTTACCATCCAAGCAGGAACATCTGCCAAGTTTGAGAACCGATTACCTTTGCTCATCAAACTCTGATCAACCCTCGGACATTAATTGCAAGTAGTCTTCCTTCCCAATTCTTCTACCTTATTTCATTGTGGCTGTATATTGCCTATCTTTTGAAACATCCTTTTTCTGTAAATGTTTTATTTGCATCAACTTTGACCTTTTCATAATAAACCCTTATGTTGAAAAGTGTTAACCTTGTCTCTAAAGCTCTTAATGCAAGCTATAAACGAACCTGCCTCTTAAGAGTGCTACTGTTGTAGAGTAAGGCTTCTGAGCAGACCTGTGATGGCGGTGTGTGTTGTAGACGCTTATTCTAAAATTATAAATTGGTATTGCTAAAATTACGAGTCCCCCCGGCTCGGTCTTTTAAAAACGGGGGTGGTGACAGTTAAAGGGCTAATTGTGTAATTAGCCCAGTGATAATCGCTCTCAGGCTGCTCGCACATAGATTGTGGTCCCGCAAGCTGGTTGGCTGCTCCTTCGTTGCAAGTTAGCGAGGAGGGCAGGGATCTGACACCCGCGTTCGTCACAGTCACCACCTACTGTCACATCAAAGGGATGTTTATATTTTTTGTGAAAGCAATAAAAGTGATCAGATTTTTTTCTTTTAAAAAGGGACAATGTTAAAAAATTGAACAAAAAAAAAAAAAAAAAAGTAAAGCATGAATAGTTGACCCCCTAATGGATAAATTTGGTACTGCACCCTGAGCCACAGATCTTAAGACTGGCAGGCACATTACTTCTATTTTGGGGCATTTCCTGACCTAGGCGCCCCCCTCCCCCTCAGTGTGAACGGTTAAATAAGTGGTTTTAAGACTACTCTGGTTTTGCGTGCTTTTGACGGTGCAGTTGCGCCCCAGGAAGATTGTGCTGTACCGTCCTGTCTTTTTTGCTCCGGTATGGGCAGTGTTTACAGGACTAAGCTGTGTACAAGGCTTTTTTTTTATTTATTATTTTAGTTAGATCGTGCTACAGCAGGGAGCTTAATATGGAGTTTGTGTTCTGGGGTTTTTTGTTTTGCATCTCTGTGCAGTTTGTGGGCATCACTGGTCTCTGAACGATGTGTACCCAGCACTATGTTTAGCCCCTCTTTGATCCTTGGCCTCACCTGTGCCTCCACCAGCACCGTACAGCCTCGTTGCTTTATGTCCGCACTTGACAGCTATGAATATCAGGCTGAGATTGGTATCTTAGGAAGTAAGAGGCCTCAATTATAGCTTTAAATGGTCTATGGTCTTTATATGTAATCTCTGATCGGGTAAATATATTTCTAAAGGTACTATTGACATGAAATTTTCACTATATGTCAATAACCTATGCAATCCACACATACAAAAAGACCAAACAATTAAGATCCCAAATTAAGTTAAGTGTAATAAAATGGAATAACACAGGAAAAAAAGTATTGTACACATGAAGAAAGGGATGTGAAAAAAGGCATGGAAAGCCAAGACACCAGCTGAAATCCATCGGTAAGCAATCTTGTCCCTTGTCAGTGCAAATTAATATCAGCTGGTTCAGTCTCAACTAATGGCCTATAAAAAAGGTGTCATTACCATCTCATGATGGGTAAAAGCAAAGAGCTCTCTCAAGACCTTTGCAACCTTATTGTTGCAAAACATACTGATGGAATTGATTACAGAAGAATTTCCAAATGTCTGAATGTTCCAGCGAGCACTGTTGGCGCCATAATCCGAAAGTGGAAAGAAAATCATTTCACCATAAACTGGCAACAACCAGGTGCTTCTCACAAGATTTATGACAGAGGAGTAAAAAGAATCAGAAGAGTTGTCCAAGTGCCAAGGGCCACTTGTGGAGAAAGACTTGGAATTAGCAGGTACAATTGTTTTGAAGTAAATAAGTAATGCTCTCGCCCGCCACGCCCTGTAAGCACGCTCAACATACAAGACTCCATTGCTGAAGAAAAAGCATGTTGAAGCTCATTTAAAAGAGAAGTACGGGTTTGCACTTTTTTGGATAATCATACTTACCTAGGTGGATGCAGCATCGGTCCCCGGCCGCCTCTGCACTGACAACCATCGCTGATGGCTCGGTTCTCACAGCTCCCCCAAAGGAGAGCTGACGACTAAATTTGTCCCCAGAAAATGCTAGTAGGGTTTCATAGTTTTCATCTCTGGATGAACCCCTGTTATCCAATGACTATACCTGATCCAGCTTTGTGAGTAGGCAAAGGAATTGACTGACCAGGTTGAAGATAAATTCACTCTTCCCAGTTTGTTACTTTTTCATTCTCTTCAACTGTGGCATGTCTATGTCCCCCAGTTTGGTATGAGGATGCACTGTGCAAACCACTATCTGAAGCATAGAAAGAGCTGTTCCCAACCAGACCCCTCGCAATTGTGAAATGCAGAGCAAAATGGGAAGGAGATGTTCCTGATTTACAGGGGGACAATTGGGACATGTGGTATCACGTGTTTCAACTTTTGGTTTCAGCGAGACGCCGGTTAATATAAATTCCTCCATCTTATCTACTATACGCCATCCAAGCTGGCAAATATTTATGGGTCCCCCATGGCAAAGTGCTAGAGATGCACCTATTCTCCAACAGACATCTCTGGTGTTTTCTGAGCTTGCCCCACAGTCCAACAATATTGGAAAGACACAGAATGCTGTTAAGCAGCCCTCAAAAATTACACTCGCATTTTGCGAGTGATTTTTGAGGGCTGGCGAGGAGAACCGCCACTGGGAGATCACAGCAGGGAACATCACAGCTTTCGTTTCATAAGCTGTGTGTACCCCCGCCGCGCGCCGTCACATAAGCCCCTCCCCTTTTCTGGGACTTTGATAGACAGATCACCCGTCCAATCCTAGGACGGGTGACATGTATCAAAGTCCCGGACAAGGGGAGGGGCTTATGTGACGGTGCGCGGCGGGGGAACACACAGCTTATGAAACGAAAGCTGTGATGTTCCCTGCTGTGATCTCCCAGTGGTGGCTCTCCTCTGTCCTCCACAGGTAGGCAGCACCATGGGGGGGACACACAAGCTGCACCATATGGGGGGGGGGGGGGGGGGGACACACAGGCTGCGCACACGGGGGGGACACAGGCTGCGCACACGGGGGGGGGGGGACACAGGCTGCGCACACGGGGGGGGGGGACACAGGCTGCGCACACGGGGGGGGGGGGGGGGGGGGACACAGGCTGCGCACACGGGGGGGGGGGGGACACAGGCTGCGCACACGGGGGGGGGGGACACAGGCTGCGCACGGGGGGGGGACACACAGGCTGCACACACGGGGGGGGGGAAACAGGCTGCACACACGGGGGGGGGGAAACAGGAGGGGGGGGGGCAGGGGGACGGGGGGGGGGGGAAACAGGCTGCACACACGGGGGGGGAAACAGGCTGCACACACGGGGGGGGGAAACAGGCTGCACACACGGGGGGGGGGGGGAAACAGGCTGCACACACGGGGGGGGGAAACAGGCTGCACACACAGGGGGGGGAAACAGGCTGCACACACTGGGGGGGGGGGGGGACGGGGGGGGGGGAAACAGGCTGCACACACGGGGGGGGAAACAGGCTGCACACACGGGGGGGGGGGGGGGGGGGGGGGAAACAGGCTGCACACACACGGGGGGGGGGGGGGGAAACAGGCTGCACACACGGGGGGGGGGGGGAAACAGGCTGCACACACGGGGGGGGGGGGGGGAAACAGGCTGCACACACGGGGGGGGGGGAAACAGGCTGCACACAGGGGGGGGGGGGGGGGGGGGGAAACAGGCTGCACACACGGGGGGGGGGGAAACAGGCTGCACACACGGGGGGGGGGGGGGCTGCACACACGGGGGGGGGGAACAGGCTGCACACACGGGGGGGGGGGGAAACAGGCTGCACACACGGGGGGGGGGGGGGGGGGAAACAGGCTGCACACATGGGGGGGGGGGGGGGGGGGGACACAGGCTGCACACGGGGGGGGGGGGGGGGAAACAGGCTGCACACACAGGGGGGGGGGGGGGGGGGGGAAACAGGCTGCACACACGGGGGGGGGGGGGGGGGGGGGGGACAGGCTGCACACAGGGGGGGGGGGGGGGGACACAAGCTGCACACCGGGGGGGGGGGGGACACAAGCTGGGGGGGGGGGGGGGGGGACACACAGGCTGGGGGGGGGGGGGGGGGACACAAGCTGGGGGGGGGGGGGGGGGGACACAAGCTGGGGGGGGGGGGGGGGGGGGGGGACACACAGGCTGCACACACGGGGGGGGGGACACAGGCTGCACGGGGGGGGGGGACACAAGCTGGGGGGGGGGGGGGGGACACAAGCTGCACGGGGGGGGGGGGGACACAAGCTGCACGGGGGGGGGGGGGGACACAAGCTGCACGGGGGGGGGGACACAAGCTGCACACGGGGGGGGGGGGGGGACACAAGCTGCACGGGGGGGGGGGGGGACACAAGCTGCACACGGGGGGGGGGGGGGGACACAAGCTGCACGGGGGGGGGGGGACACAAGCTGCACGGGGGGGGGGACACAAGCTGGGGGGGGGGGGGGGGGGGGGGGGGGGGGGGACACAAGCTGCACGGGGGGGGGGGGGACACAAGCTGGGGGGGGGGGGACACAAGCTGCACGGGGGGGGACACAAGCTGCACGGGGGGGGACACAAGCTGCACGGGGGGGGGACACAAGCTGCACGGGGGGGGGGACACAAGCTGCACGGGGGGGGGACACAAGCTGCACACGGGGGGGGGGGACACACAAGCTGCACACGGGGGGGGGGACACACAAGCTGCACACGGGGGGGGACACACAAGCTGCACACGGGGGGGGGGACACACAAGCTGCACACGGGGGGGGGGGACACACAAGCTGCACACGGGGGGGGGGACACACAAGCTGCACACGGGGGGGGGGGACACACAAGCTGCACACGGGGGGGGGGGGGGGACACACAAGCTGCACACGGGGGGGGGGGGACACACAAGCTGCACACACGGGGGGGGGACACACAAGCTGCACGGGGGGGGGGGGGGGGGGGGGGGGGGGACACAAGCTGCACACGGGGGGGGGGGGGACACACAAGCTGCACACGGGGGGGGGACACACAAGCTGCACACGGGGGGGGGGACAGGCTGCACACGGGGGGGGGGACACACAGGCTGCACACGGGGGGGGGGGACACAGGCTGCACATGGGGGGGGGACACAGGCTGCACATGGGGGGGGGGGACACAGGCTGCACATGGGGGGGGGGACACAGGCTGCACATGGGGGGGGGGGGGGGGACACAGGCTGCACATGGGGGGGGGGGGACACACAGGCTGCACGGGGGGGGGGGGACACAGGCTGCACATGGGGGGGGGACACAGGCTGGGGGGGGGGGGGGGGACACAGGCTGCACATGGGGGGGGGGGACACAGGCTGCACATGGGGGGGGGGACACAGGCTGCACATGGGGGGGGGGACACAGGCTGCACATGGGGGGGGGGGACACAGGCTGCACATGGGGGGGGGGGGGACACAGGCTGCACATGGGGGGGGGGGACACAGGCTGCACATGGGGGGGGGACACAGGCTGCACATGGGGGGGGGGGGGGGACACAGGCTGCACATGGGGGGGGGGACACAGGCTGCACAGGGGGGGGGGGGGGACACAGGCTGCACATGGGGGGGGGGGACACGGGCTGCACATGGGGGGGGGACACAGGCTGCACATGGGGGGGGGGGACACAGGCTGCACATGGGGGGGGGGACACAGGCTGCACATGGGGGGGGGGGGACACAGGCTGCGGGGGGGGGGGGGGGACAGGGGGGGGGGGGGGGGGGGGGGGGGGGGGGGGGGGGGGGGGGGGGGGACACAGGCTGCACATGGGGGGGGGGGACACAGGCTGCACATGGGGGGGGGGGACACAGGCTGCACATGGGGGGGGGGGACACAGGCTGCACATGGGGGGGGGGGGACAGGCTGCACATGGGGGGGGGGGGACACAGGCTGCACATGGGGGGGGGGACACAGGCTGCACATGGGGGGGGGGGACACAGGCTGCACATGGGGGGGGGGGGGGACACAGGCTGCATTGGCAGGCATGGATAAAGTTGTTAATATTTTTATAACTTAATTGCATAAAACATTAAAGTGTCATTTAATGAGATAATTTATGAGGGCGGGTTTAGGGGAGGGGCAGGATAGGGGTTGGGGGGGGGCAACTGGTGGCGAGTAACCCTTGAGGCCTGGCTAGTAGCTCAGGACTTGAAATTTTGAGCCCTGCCTGTTAAGTATATTTTAAGCGCGAAATGTGATAATTTTAAATTGGAAAAATCATTAACCCACACAGTAAAAACCTGCACTGCCCTTAGAAATTTGGCGCTTGGTAACAGACAAACAGGTAGTCCAGCATGGCTTCTCTCACTTTTGGTAGTGAGCTGGATGGCAAACTGTTTATGTGAGAATTGACCTGTCTTTTTTCCACGTTCCTAGTTTGATATTCTCCTCCAAGGCAAGGATTGCTCCACCCGAGTGACTGTTGGGGTAAGGAAGCTTTGCAAAATTTGAGGCTCAAGCGTTTACTCCAGTTTAGGCGTTTTAACTGTGTATGCACTGTTATCCTGTTTATTGTATTTTTTTGTATGATTGGGGGCCTGCACATTCACAGATAGAAGAGGGGGGCGTCAGGTTCTGCGCAACCTCTATCACTGTGTTTTATTTTTTTGTAACTCTCTAATGATGTTGCTTACTTCTAAAGATCAAACGATTACCCAAAAAATTAAAAAAAAAAAAAAAAAAGGTAGAAAGGCTGTGCATGCAAAATGAAGCATATTCACGCTAACAACGATTTAAGAAAATTGTGTTGTAAAATAGAGACCTATTAATTTCCAACCGATTGCCTCCAATAACCTTGTGCCTAGAAGTTCTGAGGGGAAAAAAAATAATCACAACTCCTGCAGTATCTTCTGCAAAAAGTATAAAATACTACCAGGAAATATTCCCAGAACCTATTCCCTGCCTATTTTGTCATATTGACAACCATCCAGTTTAAAACTACGGATTGTGAGAAGCTCCCAGAACAACTAGAACTAAATTAAACACCTCTATGCTTGTAGAAAAGATGCAACACCTCCACACATCTACAACACCAACAGGATACCAGGAATCACAGCAGAAGTACAGAACACAGGGTAGATTATTTTTTAAGATGCTTGCTAAATGGCCTACAGGACTCAAATGTTGATGAGACAAGTCCAGAGAGATCACAAAAACATAATTTAAAAGTTGGAATGGAAATGTAAACTTGCAGAAAAATCTCAAACTCTAGACCAGTGGACTGCAAACTGTGGCGCAGGGGTAAGAGTGGCCCTTTGCTTGCCTTTATCTGGCCCTTGGGGCACTATTTCATCAACTGACACCAACGATGGGGCACCATTCCCCCACTGACACCATCAAAATATGCTATTCTTCTCATTAATACCAACAATAGGGCCTTATTCCTTCCATTAAAACCATGATGGGGCAACCTTTACTCCCACTGGTAACAGTCCAACCCCCCTAAAGCCTGAAGAACAGTACACTGGCCCTTTGCTTAGAAAGTTTGGAGATCCCTGCTCTAGATTGTGACAATAGCAGACATATCATTTGTGTGCCACTACAATTTTAATATAGGTTATAACATCAGACAAGACAGCCCATTTTGCTTCACACCTCTGATCTAAGGTATAAAGACATTACAAAAATACTTTATTATAAGAGAAAAACTGTTTCCATTTCATCAGCGATTGCTGCTCATGGAAAATTGATTATATTCTATTTGTTGCTTATTTATGTGTTTTCAGAACCTTTTCTTTTTACATCTGTACAATGCCTGACAAAAAAACCTAACTTGCTTTAAAAGCTAGCATCTATAAGTTAGCCAATATAGATAACCTAAATGCAAAGCTGTCTGTGTTTGAAGATTAACATAGTACAGCACTTTGAAAAGACAAAGAAAACAAATAAAGGGAGTAATGTGTTCTTCTGAATGGAAACTAAACTGCACATATGCAACTCTGTGTACATTCTTGGCATGCCTGGGTGCTGTGATAAATTAACTACTGGGCAAATGCACACAAGTGAAATCATTCTCTGCAAGCTGTTCAGGACAAAACAGCAAAAGACCTTTTAAAAACATCAGCAGTGTTGACAGATTGCATTCAATGCAGTAGCCTTTGGGGAGGCAAGTCTGTAAAAACTACCATTCACCAGAATGCAAATTTAGTTCAACTGTAATATTTAAAAAAAATGGCTTATGTACGAACTGTGTCTAATACCAGGAGTCACAACATATAAATCCTATTACAGCGCAGAGTCCTGCAATATGAAAGCTGCCTGCATTAGATGCTAGTGCTCAGTTGAAAATTTGCATATACCTTACCTAAGTTTACCTGATCCTGTCTCAGAGAGTTCAACAGCTCTTTTACATTCTTCTAGAAGATCTCTTACACAGCCATGCTTGTCTGGATATAGTGTTATTTCCTGTTAAAAAAAGAAAAAAAAAAACCTAAGCATAACTGAAAAAATAAACTCTCCCATTCTATAAAAGGTGTGAAGGATTCTGTATTACGGAATTCTTAACAGTTTTTAGATATTTTTAAATCATTTCAAAGACTGTACACAATGGATTAAAACTCTACTCTACGCTACATCTTCTAATTTTTTTTTTTTATTACCAATAAACTCTTTTTACTGAAAAAGCCCAAAGCTTTTTATATCAATTAACAGTCTACTGATTTCTCTACAGCAGAAGAAATGACAAATTTGTTGTATACAGAGGCCCATTTAAAGTATTCAGAAATCCAAGTATTCAGCTTCTCCAACAGCGAAATTGCCTGCTTCAAATCATAGCATGCGGTTACCACCAGGTCATCCACAACCACCCGATGCCATTGTAGTATGGTGTGGAATGCATGAGGGCTGCCTGCATTGCAGGGAAAGATTCATGACACTTTAGATGCTTAGGCTTTTCTTTAAACACCTTAACTCACCCTTAACCTGCATCATGAACCAGCAGGTACATATTTGCTGACACTAAATATATTTTCCGCATATGGCTAAGGCAGTCCATACATTGATCCATTTTTTCATTTAACCAATCGGTTCAACGAAAAACAAATGATCCGATTTCCCCAACCACACATTCAATGTCAATGGGGAAGTTTCGGCTGTGATGACATAAATAAATGGTGCTGTGGATTATATATTTAATATACTTCAGAGATTGAGATGAATAGTGGTGGTGGTATAGTAGTAATAGCCACAGTGATCACTGTGGCTATATACACTTGTATTGAGCGGAGCAGCACCGTTTATTTCATTTTTGTAAATGTGGGAACATATTTTGGTGTTTGCAGCAACCTTTGATTAAGACAGGTAGGTGACAGTGCAAGTTATTCCATTCTAATTCTTACCACTGTGGCATTGTATTCCAACAGCAGGGAGCCTTCCCACCATAAGAAAAGAATGAGCAGTGGCTATAGCTGGTGGCACTGATCGTTTGGGAGAAAATGAACAGGCTGGTTGTACACAAATCAGTCAATCAACAAACTGACTTGTGTACAAGCCTGCTTATACATGGACAGACCTTTAGATCCATGGATGGCCGGCTTAAGAACGTCCCAACTAAATGACAGCCTAAACACCAAGCAGAATGTCTTTAAGGGGCAATTTCCACCTTGTGGTTTTAAATAGACTGTTTCCAGATAAAAAAAAGCCATGACTGAAGAAACAGGTCAATACCAAATGTGTTTTACCACCTGCACTGCTCATCTTCTCTATTGCAGCGCTACAGATGCTGTAAACAGTTCTGCATCTGTCAATTCGGAGCAGGCATGTGACTGGGGGTGGCATCTGACCTGGGAACAATGCATATGGCTCTGTATTGGATATCAGACAAAAGCCACAGAGTAAAGGGGCTCATTTACACTTGCTTCGGCTTAAACACATTAACGGCTAGTTTACACTTGCTTAAAAACAAGGCTTCAGACAGGCTTTGTTAAAATCTCTGAATGCTAGTCAAAGCCCCTGTCACTAAATAAAATGGTTAGCTTACAGTCCTGTTCAGACCTGCTTTTGCTTTGGCTTCGCTTCAAAAATGATATCTCATGCAGCTTCAGTGGTGCTTCAAAGCGTCTTCAAAGTCTCCATAGAAGTCTATGGCAAAGCTCGCTTGAAGCCCCACCGAAGCATAAACAGGACTATAAGCTAACCATTTTATTTAGCGACAGGGGCTTTGACTTGCTTTCAGAGAGCTTTAACAAAGCGTGTCCCTTAGAGTAGTAAAAGACCATTCTCTACAAGCTTGTGTTTAAAAGTGACAGTAGCAACTTCCTGGTGCACAACAGTTTTTGGGGGTCATATTAGAACCATTCAGAAGTCAGGACAAGTGAAGGCTGCCACTAAGTGCACCAGGGTTAGTATCTCTCCAGTGCACCTCTGTACTGTGTCATGAAAGAGGGTAACACTGGATTAGGATGGTTAATGCAGTACCAGAAAAGTTAAGAGGGACACTCTGTCTCTCCCTCCCAGGCCCAGCTATTTTCTAGTGCCCTGTACTGTACATGCTTAAGATATTACCTTTAACCACTTGCTGACCGCCGCATGCAGATTTACGTCAGCAGAATGGCACTGCTGGGCAAATGGGCGTACAGGTACGTCCCTTTGAATTTGCCACTGGGAGCTCAGTGAGTCAGGTCGTGGGTCCCGTGGACTTGATCGCTGCGGTGATACCCGCGATCGTCTCACGGAGCTGAAGAATGGGGAGATGCTAATGTAAAACAAGCATCTTCCCTTTCTGCCTAGTGACAATGTCACTGATCATAGCTCCCTGTGATCGGGAGCTATGATCAGTGAAGTGTCGTTCGTAGCCCATGCCGTTAACAGTTAGAGACACTCCCCAAGACAGACGGAACCCCTCCCTAGCCCCCTAGTGGTTAACCCCTTCACTGTCATTTTTACAATAATCAATGCAATTTTATAGCACTGATCGCTGTAAAAATTACAATGGTCCCAAAAATTGTCCGATGTGGCTGCCATAATGTCGCAGTCACCATAAAAAACGCAGATCGCCACCATTACTAGTAAAAAAAAATAATAATAAATATGCCATAAAATTAACCCCTATTTTGTAGACACTAACTTTTGCGCAAACCAAACGCTTACTGCAATTTATTTTACAAAAAATTGGTAGAATATGTATTGGCCTAAACTAAACTAAGGAAAAAAATATTTTTTTTCCATATATATTTTTAGGGGATATAGCAAAAAGTAAATTTTTTTTTCTCAAAATTGTCGCTCTTTTTGTTTATAGCGCAAAAAATAAAACCGCTGAGGTGATCAAATACCACCAAAAGAAAGGTCTATTTATGGGAAAAAAAGGACGTCAATTTTGTTTGGGAGCCACGTTGCACGACCACACAATTGTCAGTGCCGAATCGCATAAAGTGCTCTGGTCTTTGGCCAGCAAAATGGTCCGGTGCTTAAGTGGCTAATACAATTTTTAATGAGAATATGGTTTCACATACTTGCACCAATATCAAGCAACATAAAGAAAAAGGGAACTACCACAATTTGCATTCTCCAGGTTCTCTGGGTGTTTCAACTAATTTTCAGGTATAAAAATGTGCATTATAATAAAGTGCAAACAACGTAAAAAGGCTCTAGTAGAAAAGTGGTTTAACCACTTCCCGCCCGGTCAATAGCATATTGACGTCCGGGAAGTGGCTTCGTTATCCTGACTGGGCGTCATATGACATCCTTCAGGATAACAGCCGCCGCGCGCCCGTGGGGGCGCACATCTCGGCGATCGGTGGAGCGGTGTGTCAGTCTGACACACCGCTACACTGATCTCGGTAAAGAGCCTCCGGCGGAGGCTCTTTACCACGTGATCAGCCGTGTCCAATCACGGCTGATCACGATGTACACAGGAAGAGCCGTTGATCGGCTTTTCCTCACTCGCGTCTGACAGACGCGAGTAGAGGGGAGCCGATCGGCGGCTCTCCTGACTGCGCTGATTGTTTATCAGCGCAGCCCCCCCTCAGATGCCCACACTAGACCACTAGGGAAGCCCCCAGGACCACTAGGGAAGCCCCCAGGACCACCAGGGAAGCCCCCAGGACCACCAGGGAAGCCCCCAGCATGTGGATGGCCAGGTACATCCCCCATGGCCATTCACATGTTAAAAAAAAATTCAAAAAAATATGCCAATCAGTGCCCACAGATGGGCACTGATTGGCACATATTTAATTTAAAAAAAAAAGTAAAAAAAAAAAGGGATGCCCAGCAATGCCACCCATAAGTGTCATCAGTGCCACTCATCAGCGGCCATGCGTGCCCACCTATCAGCGGCCATGCGTGCCCACCTATCAGCGGCCATGCGTGCCCACCTATCAGCGGCCATGCGTGCCCACCTATCAGCGGCCATGCGTGCCCACCTATCAGCGGCCATGCGTGCCCACCTATCAGCGGCCATGCGTGCCCACCTATCAGCGGCCATGCGTGCCCACCTATCAGCGGCCATGCGTGCCCACCTATCAGCGGCCATGCGTGCCCACCTATCAGCGGCCATGCGTGCCCACCTATCAGCGCCCATGCGTGCCACCTATCAGCGCCCATGCATGCCACCTATCAGCGCCCATGCATGCCACCTATCAGCGCCCATGCATGCCACCTATCAGTGCCATCCATGCCACCTATCAGTGCCCATCCATGCCACCTATCAGTGCCATCCATGCCACCTATCAGTGCCCATCCGTGCCACCTATATGTGTGCATCAGTGCCACCCATAAGTACCCGTCAAAGCCGCCTATGAGTGCCCATCAGTGCCGCCTATGAGTGCCCATCAGTGCCACCTGAGTGCCCATCAGTGCCACCTGAGTGCCCATCAGTGCCACCTGAGTGCCCATCAGTGCCACCTGAGTGCCCATCAGTGCCACCTGAGTGCCCATCAGTGCCACCTGAGTGCCCATCAGTGCCGCATACCAGTGTCACCTATCAATGCCCATCAGTGCCACCTATCAGTGCCCATCAGTGCCACTATCAGTGCCCATCAGTGCCACCTATCAGTGCCCATCAGTGCCCTATCAGTGCCCATCATCAGTGCCACCTCATCGGTGCTCCCTAATTGGTGCCACCTCATCGGTGCCCATCAGTTTCGCCTTATCAGTGCCCATTAGTGCCGCCTTATCAGTGCCCGTCATTGAAGAAGAAAACGCACTTATTTACAAAAAAATTAACAGTGACAAAGAAAAACTTGTTTTTTTGCAAAATTTTCGGTCTTTTTTTGTTTGTTGCGCAAAAAATAAAAAAAATCGCAGAGGTGATCAAATACCACCAAAAGAAAGCTCTATTTGTTGGAACAAAATGATAAAAAAATTTGTTTGGGTACAGTGTAGCATGACCGCGCAATTGTCATTCAAATTGCGACATCGCTGAAAGCTGAAAATTGGCTTGGGCGGGAAGGTGTCTAAGTGTCTGGTATTGAAGTGGTTAAAAATGGACCAGATTGAGTTCAACAGAAGAAAACCATTTGCTTGACTCGGACCTAGAGGAAAGAAAATCCCTTAGAATCAGGGGCAACATAAAAAAGTACAAGAAAGAACAGCAGATCAAAATTAAAGTGAAGAGTACAGTGGTACCAATGTGCTTTAAAGCTGACCTACACATCAAAATGGTGGATAGACATCAACAAAGCTTATAAGTAAAGCATATGTAAAAAGGTTTAATGTTGAAAACAATTACAGCATTACGTTAATGGGTTATGGGCCACCTTCAGGTGTTGACACTGGTATACCCAATACAGGAAGTTCACTCCCCTATATAACCCCTTCTCCTTCCAGGAGTACCTCAGTTTTTGTAGCAAAGCAATATACTTAAACCCCATAAAGAGGGGAGGGACCTCTGTGTGCCATGATGTACTCCAAGAAAAGGATTTTACAGGTAAGCTGTTATAAAAATCCTATTTTCTTTATCATACATCATGGGACACAGAGCCTAAGTAATAACTTAATGGGACGTCCCGTAGCAATGCTATTTGAAGGGAGGGATAGCCAGCCCGTAGGGCACCCCCAGACTGGAGGACTTATACTGCTGCCTACAGCACACTGCGCCCGAAGACGATATCCTCATACCTCCTTACATCCACCTGATAACATTTTGTGAATGTATGCACTGAAGACCACCAAGTAGCGGCCTTGCAGATCTGAGCCATGGAGGCCTAGTGATGCACTGCCCAAGAAGCATTAATCAACCTGGTAGAGTGCGCCTTGAAACGGGGTAATTTTATCCTTTAAACCATAAGCTTAAATGATCACTTGTCGAATTCACTTAGCGACAGTGGATTTCGATGCTGCCTGTCCTTTCTTAGGACCCTCTGGCAGAATTAATAAGACTAATCTGAGCATTTAATCTGACCTTTAAATAGATTTTCACTGCTCTCACCACATCAAGACAGACAATGTAGTGATTTTTCTTCCCTGAAACATGGTTTTGGAAAAAACGATGGCAGGACAATATCTTGGTTCAGGTGAAAACCTGAAACTACTTTTGGCAAAAAGTCTTGACGAGGGCGTAATCACTCTGTCCTAGAGAATAATCAAATATGGCTCTTTACAAGAAAGCGCAGCCAATTCCAAAACCCTCCTTGCTGAGGATATAGCAACCAAAAATACCAGCATCCTTGTCACAAGGACTAATGCCCCGTCCACACGATCAGAAAATCAGCCACCAAAAGTCCGATGTGAGCCTTTGGTCGGAAATTTCCGACCGTGTGTATGCTCCATTGGACTTTTGCTGGCGGGAATTCCCGCCAGCAAAAGATTGAGAGCAGGTTCTCAATTTTTCGGTCGGAAAAAGTTCAGATCGGAAAATACAATCGTCTGTACCAATTCCGACGCACATAATTCCTATGCATGCTCGGAAACAATTCGACGCATGCTCTGAAGCATTGAACTTTTTACTCGGCTCATCGTAGTGTTGCATGTCACTGTGTTCTAGACGGTCGAAACTTCATAGAACTTGTGTGACCGTGTATGCAAGCCAGGCTTGAGCGGAATTCCATGGTAAAAACCATCCATGTTTTTTTCCAACGGAAAATCCGCTCGTATGTAAGAGACTATGCTGTATAGGTTCAAATGGCTGTTTTTGTAACACTGACAAAACTAAACTCAAGTCCTAAGGGCTTAAAGGTAATTTAACTGTCGGATTAATCCACATCACCCCTTGCATAAAACCCTGGACCAAAGAATGCGTAGCAAGCTGACTTTGAAATAAAAATTGATAAGGCTGAGACTTAATAGTACTCAGGGCCAATTTCATCTCTACGGATAATTGCAGAAAGGCAAGAACTCTGCCTATGATATATCTCTGAGGGTGCCAACCCTTGGATTCACACCAGGAAACATAAGTCTTCCAAACTCTAATATATAGTTCTGGAAGCTGGTTTCCTTGCATTAATCAAAGTAGAAATAACTGACCCGGAAAGCCCACGTTTCTTCAGAATGTGGGTCTCAATAGCCAGGCTGTTAAATTTAGTAAAGCAGGATGGAATATCGGCCCCTGTGAGCAGGTCTGGCCTTAGTGAAAGGGGCCATGGACCCTCCACTGCCATCTTTACGATTTCTGCGTACCATGACCTTCTGGGCCATGCTGGTGCTACCAGAATTACCGGCTTTCTTTCCCGCTTGATCCTGCAAAGAAGTCGTGGCAGCAACTGAATAGGGAGGAATGCAAAGATCAGTGAGAACTGATCCCACTGGGTTATCAGCGCATCTGTTCCGCATGCAAGTGGATCCCTTGTCCTGGACACAAAGTTGACTAACTTCATGTTGAATCTGGACACTAAAAGATCTACGTCCGGAGTCCCCCATCTTTGGCAAACAGCCCGAAAAATGTTGGGGTGAAGAGACCATTCCCCTGGGAATAACTGCTGGCGACTTAAGTAGTCCGTCTGCCAATTCTCTACTCCCAAAATGAAAACTGCCGATAGGCATGGGACATTCTTTTCTGCCCGAGTTAGAATATGGTTCACCTCTCTCTGAGCTGAAAGACTCTTGGTACCCCCTTGGTGATTGATATAGGCGACAGCCATGGCATTGTCGGATTGGATCCTGACAGAACAATTCTTTAACCTGGTGGTCCAGGTTTTCAGAGAAACACTGCCCGAATCTCAAGAATGTTGATTGGCAAGGCTCTTTCGGTTCTTGACCACTATCCCTGAAGAGTCGTCTTCTCTAGTACTGATCCACAGCCTGGAAGGCTGGCATCTGTCGTTACTACTTTCCAGATAATTGGTATGAAGGATTTTACTTTCAGTAGATTCTGGGTTAGTAACCACCAACTGAGGATTTGGGACACTCTTGGGGACAGCCGCATTGGCAAGTCCAAAGCTTGGGGTCATTTTATTCCAAGCATACTGTTTTGCAACAGCCTTGAATGGAACTGTGCCTAGGGAACTGCTTCGAATGAAGCTACCATATTTCCCAACAACCTCATGCAAAGGGGAATTGAGGGATTTTTGACCTGACCATCTGCACCAGCTCCCGTATGGAGCTGATCTTTGCTGGAGGCAAGAACACCCTTTTCTGGGCTGTGTCTATGATCAGGCCCAAATACTCCAGCTTTCTTAGGGGTTTTAAAGAAGACTTCTCTAGGTTGAGAATCCAACTCAGACTTTCCAGGGAAAAAGGTTATAATGCGTACACTTTGCTCCAAACGGGCCACTGACTGATCTATTAACAATAGATCGTCTAGGTACGCCAAGACTGTTATGCCTTGTTCCCTTAACCTGGCTAGAGGCGGGGCCAGTACCTTTGTGAACACCCGGTGTGTTGTAGCTAGCCTGAAGGGCAAGGCTACAAACTGAAAGGGCTGCCGTTCCACTTTTAATTGCAGAAACCTTAGGTGAGCAGGAAATATAGGGACATGCAGATATGCATCCCTGATGTCGATGGACCCAGATGTTCTCTTCCCTGTAGGACAGAAAAAGACCTGATTGACGCCATGCAAAATGAGCGGATCTTCAGGAATTGATTTAGATTCCTTAGATCTAGAATGGGTCTGACATCTCCATTTGGTTTTGGTACCGTAAACAGGTTTGAATAAAACCCCAAACCTTGCTCTTCTGTGGGGATCTGTATGATCACCCCCTGAGCAAATAATCGGTCTAATGCTTGAAACAGGGATTGCATTTTCCCTGGATCCTTGGGAGAGTTTGATTGCCGAAAACGAGATGGTGGAAACTCCCGAAATTCAAGTTTGTATCCTAGAGACACCGTGGAGAGAACCCATCTGTCCTGAATTTCCCTTTGCCAGACTTCTGAGAAATGCAGAAGTTTTCTCCCCACTCTGGTGAGGCTTTAGTATTCTGCTTTGCAGCTTTCCGGCACCAGGTCTTCTTTTGAGCCTGGGCCTGACCCAGAGATTTTCCTCTAGAGTCTGACGGTGAAGGCCGTCACCACTGCCTAGAGGCAGATGCCCCTGGCGCAGGAGAAAAAGTCTGTTTAAATCGAGGGACCTTTATACTTTCTTTTGACTGGCAAAAAGAGTACTCTTTTCACTAGAAATCGTTTGGATGTATTTATCCAAATTATTGCCAACTAAATCACTCCCCATGAAAGGGGAAACTAGTCAGAAGCTTCTTGCAAGGTGCTTCAGCTAACCAACCTTTTAACCAAAGGGACCTGCACATGTGTACTAGCACAAGCGCAAGGTGGGACGCCTGGTGAATAGAATGCTTCATAACATCTATGGCAAAACCTAATGCTTTTGGTAGTTCAGCCAACTCGCGGGCCTGTTGTGCAGGGAGCCCTTTTAAGTGGTTGTATACCCTCTTGAAGAAAAAAAAAACACCCTGCAAGATAAAGGCATAATGAGCTAGTATGCATAGCCAAGTCTTTGTCTGCCTAGTGCCCTGCTCCTGTAGGGAGCAGTACAACCCTATGGTTCTGAATAATGGAGTGCTGTGTCTGTCAATGAACGAAAGAGAAAGTAAGCCAACAAAGCAGGAAGTGGGGACTTCCATGAAGAGATCCACATGTTCTCTATAAAGATTAAGTGATATCCTGAAATACTCCTTTCTAGATCTTAATATGCATCGCATAAGGTTTTAGGCTCGATTCACATCTATGCATTTTGCTTTTGAGTGTTTTTGCAGTGCTTTTTGCGGTGCTTGCTGCGATTTGGACATTCGTTTTTACCGCGATTTTGCCGCTTTTCCAATTTTTCTTTATTGCACTGTGGTTGCTTAGCAACCAGCTATATACAGTGTAAAACAATGGAAAAAAACGCAAAACGCGGCACAAACTAGGTACTTGCGGTTTGGATGCGGGTCTATTGACTTCTATTATATTCAAAACGCTGCATTTTGCATGAAAAAAAGTCCCTGACCCTTTCCAAAAACGCAGAGGCACAACGCCTCTGCGCTGTAGCGCCTGAAAAACGCTTAGGTGTGCAAGGGGCCTTAATAAGGTAGTGCCTATTACTATAGGATCTGGTATGTAGTGAATGTAATCCGACCTGATATTTTTATTTTGTTAGAGATAGTTATTTAATGCAACAAAGCAAAGAAAGCATTAGTTTAAATATGTAAATGTGATTAGTGATGAATGAAAGCGTATCAAATTCAGCAGAAAATCTAAAAAGTGTTCAGATATTTGTGTTTTTATATAAGTAACAAACATAAAAAAAAATAGGTTTGTAGGCTGAGCTCAAGTTTCAGTCAGTAAAATAATGAGTCTTTGTTTTGGGTGTACATGATGTGTCAGCTGCCTCATCCTTTGGAAAGCGCGTTGCGCTAGGTAGCAACTGATATAGATAGGGTATACCGATTATTTTGATTACCAAAAGTAAACCTCTTATAATTTATCTTGTATAATTGAAGATACAAAAACAGTGTTATAATGTGCAATATGGGCATAATTATAGAGGAAGATATAAAAAAAAAAAAAAAGTTTGCAGTATTATAGAAGAAAAAAAAACTGTAGCAAGAGAAATGAGAAATGTTCAATTATATTAAATCTTTTAACCACTTGCCTACCAGGCACCAACACCCCCCTCCCATCCAGACTAATTTTCAGCTTGCGGTGCTCTCACGCTTTGACTGACAATTACTCAGTCATGCAAAACTGTACCCAAATGAATTTTTTGTCCTTTTTTTCCCACAAATAGAGCTTTCTTTTGGTGGTATTTGATCACCTCTGGGTTTTTTATTTTTTGCGCTATAATTGAAAAAAGACCGAAAATTTTGAAAAAAAAACGCATTTTTCTTTGTTTCTGTGATACAATTTAGGAAATTATTAATTTTTCTTCATAAATTTTGGCCACAATTTATACTGCCACATATCTTTGGTAAAAATAACCCAAATTAGTGGAAATTATTTGGTCTTTGTGAAAGTTACAGACTCTACAATCTGTGGTGCGAATTATATAAAATTGATCACATCTGATGCACTGGTGGCCGATCTCATTTCTTGTGACCCGAACAAGCCAGGAAAGTACAAATACCCCCCAAATGACCCCTTTTTTGAAAGTAGACATTCCAAGGTATTTAGTAAGAGGCATGGTGAGCTTTTTGATGTTGTCATTTTTTCCCACAATTCTTTGCAAAATGAATTATTTTTTTATTTTTTATTTTTTTTCTACAAAATTGTCATTGTAATAGGTTATTTCTCTCACATGGCATGTGTTTACCACAAATGACACCCAAAAATAAATTCTGCTACTCCTCCTGAGTATTACGATACCACATATGTGGGACTTTTCCACAGCCTGGCCACATAGAGAGGCCCAACATGCAGGGAGCGCCATCACGTGTTCTAGGAGCATAAATTACACATCTAAATTGTTGACTACCTAGTACACTTTTGAAGGCCCTGGAGCACCAGGACAATGACACGTGACACTGACGTGGCACTGATGACACTGACGTGGCACTGATGACACTGACGTGACACTGACGTGGCACTGATGACAGATGGTACTAATACGGGGCACTGATGACACGTGACACTGATGACAGATGGCACTGAGAGATGGCACTCATACATGGCACTGATATCACGTGGCACTAATATGTGGCACTGATGCGAGATGGCACTAATACGTGGCACTGATGACACATGGCACTGATACGTGGCATTGATGACAGGTGACACTGATAACAGATGGCACGTGACACTGACAGGTGGCACTGATGACAGATGGCACTAATATGTGGCACTGATGACAGATGGCACTGACTACAGATGGCACTAGGGATGGCACTGGGGATGTCATTGGGCACAGATGACATTGGGGACAGATTGCAGTGGTGGCAGTGGGCTCAGATGGCATTTTATTTTTTTATTTTTTTTTTAAAACACTTACGGCGCTGCAGCCGTTCATCTCCCCCTCCTCACACGCTGTCTCTGTGTGAGGAGGAGGAGCGGCGCTGAGAGATGATCTCATATGTTTACATATGAGATCATCTCTCATTGGCCAGGGCGATCGCACTGTAAACGGCCGCTGTTATTGGCCGTTTACAGCGATCTGTGATTGGCCGTGTCCGAGGGACACGGCCAACACAGAATTTCCCTGCTGCGCGCTCGTGAGCGCGCACAGGGAACGAGGAAAGGGGAGGCCGTCATATGATGGCCTCCCGGGATTTGGCATCCGCGCTGTGGCCGTCATTCGGCTACGGCCGGATGCGAAGTGGTTAAACCATCTCAACACCGCTGTACACACCACAGCAGGGCAAAGCCATGCCACTATGAAAAATGGCAATCTAGGCCAGGATTTGCATTAAACAAGCAGATGGTGCAGGTGTGTGCTGGGCTCATATTAAACCCAGGATTAGAGTTCATGGCTCCACCATCGTGGGAGTCAGTGCGTGTGCAAGGTAGAAGAGAGGTGCACGTCTGCACCCTGCTTGTCCAGGACAGAGGCCCGAGCCTTAGAGAAAGGACGGAGTAGCAGGGAGCTGCAGGAATAGGAAAGAAACAAGCTGACATGGGTACAGTGTCTGTGCACAATCACTGAAATGTGTGTTTGATGGTCAGCAGGACCAAGGCATGAGGTCCAAGTGGCTAAGTAGGCCTCATTCCGTTTTCGGTAAACAGTACAATGATGAGCTTTACCAAAAAGCTCCATCTTGGTCTCATCTGTCCACAAGATGTTTTCCCAGAAGGATTTTGGCTAACTCAGGTACATTTTGGCAAACTGTAGTCATGCTTTTTTATGTCTGTGTCAGCAGTGGGGTCCTCCTGGGTCTGCTGCCATAGCGTTTCATTTAAAGGTCGATGGATAGTTTGCCCCGACACTGATGCTCCCTGAGCCTGCAGGACAGCTTGAATTTGGAACTTGTTTGGGGCTGCTTATCCACCATCTGGTCTATCCTGCGTTACAACCTTTCATCAATTTTTCTCTTCCGTCCACACCCAGAGAGATTAGCTACAGTGCCATGGGTTGCAAACTTCTTTATAAAGTTGCGCACTGTGGACAAAGGCAAATCTAGATCTCTGGAGATGGACTAAGAATAACCTTGAGATTGTTGATATTTTCCCACAATTTTGGTTCTCAAGTCCTCAGACAGTTCTCTTTCTCTGTTGTCCATGCTTAGTGTCGCATACACAGACAGGCAATGCAAATACTAAGTAAACTTCTCTCTTTTTGCTTTCAGGCGTGATTTTTATATTGCCCATATTAGATTGCGAGAACAATAAAACAACAACTATTTTTGTACAATATATACACACATATACATACATATATACATGACGTGGAAAGGTTTAGTGTGGATATCAGGACCCAAAAAAAAAAAAAAAAATAAATAAAAATAAAAATCGATCAAAAGAATTCCCTTTATTATGCAATATTTTTTTTCACACAATTTCTAAAATAATTAAAAAAAATTGGAACATATGCAGAACCAGTTATCCTATGATTCAGGAGTTTTGGAGTCCTCGATCAAGACATGATCGATTAATTAGATCTGACCAATATTCATCGATTGTACCAAATGCAACATTTTTGGAACCAAAAAATCTAGGTTCATATCCCTGTTTATCTTGCATTCAATGCAACATGATTAAGGGCAAAATTCTTCACACACCCCCATAAGAGTTTTAATATTCCTATTAGGGGACACTATACATGTCAGTCATCATTTGTAGTATATGCCATCAAATGTCCATGTGGATTAGTTTACGTTGGGGAAACTACACAGAAAGTGAAAGATAGAATCGCAAGGCATAAATATTCCATCAGGGATAAATTAACACAGCTACCACTTGCAAGACATTTTGTTGAATTTGGACTGAGTGTGTCACAGTTTAAATATATGGTCCTGGAGGGGATTGAAAGAAATAGAGAGGGTGGTCGTGAATTAACGCTTAGAAAAAGAGGGGTATACTGGATTAATTTTTTGAATACAATTGCCCCTTATGGTTTAAACGTGGATTTAGATCTTTGTTTATCTAAAGGGTGGCTGGTTCTATGTAGTGATCGAACAGATTATTTAAATATTTCTATATTTTTATGTATCAGACATAAATCTACATAAATCAAATGTGTGTATATATATATCTGTTTTCTAAATTTGATAATAGGATGAATTACAGGATGACAAGGAGATATTGAGATGATCAGCTGTGTGATGAGTCAATCTTTATGTCTATGGTATAAGATCGACATTTTGTAACATTGATTGGATAGAAGCTGAGAGTAAACCATATTGATTCCATGTGTGACAATGCTTGTGAAACAAAGTAGACGATTGTTGTAAAAATCTTCAGATGTGTTCTGACTGATCTAAGGAAGGGCGTGAACAAATCAGCCCGAAACGTAATCATTGTCTGAACAGATGATTGTAACGATTTTGTCTTGAATGACTACTTGCTTTGTCCAGGATTGGGTCTCCCAAAATGCGATGGCTTCTTTGGAGACCCTGTGTAAATGTGTCCTACGCTAATACTCCACTAGCGTGTGGTAGAGTTCAAAACATTCACCAATGCAAAGACCAGGATGGTCAGGACAGGAGGGACAATAATAGCGGGTGTCATGCCTATATCCGCGCTTTCTACAGACACATTTTCTTTGGGGGGCTCGTTGGGTAGGGGTACCAGGGAGGACATAAGGAAAATGCCTCTCATGCAGCCGGCTTACTGCATTTGCATTGGGAAGTTGGGCCACAGCACCATCTGGAAACAGAAGGGAAGTGATGATCTCTTCCTGGAGTTTAAGGAAGGATCCAGTTTGTCCTGAAGCTTTGTATAGCACATAAGCATTCCGCAGAACCAACTGAAATAAGAATACAGACACTTTTTCAGCGTCTGGCCTTATGGGGAACTAGGTACGGCGCCAACAACTATCGTTGATGTCCACCCCTCCCATGTAGTATATTATATCTAATATATATATATATATGTATACATATATATATATATATATTATATATATACATATTTATATATATATGTAGTGTTTTTTATGTAGTTCGTATAGACATTCTATTTAGGCATTCTAAGACAAATTCATTATGCAAGAATATAGATTGGGGATTCAAGTCTATTCTACACCTCAAAAGGGTGTCCAGGTGTCATCTCTTAATCTAATCAGTAGTCGCACACATCAAAGACAATGTTACCCTTTGATGTGTAAATCTTATGCAAGTTGTGTGTGTGAGGAATAGCCTTTTCACCTGGTATTTACTGATGGTAATTAGAATTGAGGGGGGTATTCATGGTAAACATTTGGTTGACCCCCCCCCCCCCAGTGTCAGATCAGTATATGAGAAGACAGGCAGGTTGTCAGCTAGTCTAGAGAGAAAGACGGGTCTAGGAGAAGATAGTCTTTGTCATGTGCTCTGTTGGATTTTGTCGTCTGTAAGGATGTTCTGTTTTGGAAGTCAATAAAATCTCTCTCTGGGAGAATCGGGTTTTGCTGCGGACAATACTTTTAATAACCATATACCATCTACGAGGAACGACGATTATAGATTAGATCACTACATCCCATATTAAGGTTATATACGTGGACACAGAGGGGTTTCTCTACAACACCAGTCGCCGTAGGAATTTGGACCGTTGTGTATGCGTGAAAGGAGGACAGAACAAAAACATTCAGATTATCCCTCCACTTCACTGCGAGCAAATTACTACACTTCAAGCAGGATCTATCCCCCAGCCTAAGATGAAAATATACAAGCTGCTGGGGTAAGCCCTGGCGAGTAGATCGCACAGTGCCACATGCGCCAATTCCATGATAAAACAAGTGGCATTCTTGTGTAATAATTGTCCACATATAAGTGGAACACCTTTCTGAATAACACCAAGTCTCAGACAATCTTACCAGCGCTCCCTATGTAATCTGGGCAGTTCTCCGGCTCCACGTGACTATCTCTTCCCTCGTAAACCATAAAACTATATGTATAGCCTGTGTCCCTGTCACAGAGCTTATACACATCTTGACCCCATATCTGGCACGCTTGCTGGGAAGATACTGTTTGAAAGACAAGTGACCAGAAAACTTAATCAGGGACTCATCAATGCAGACAACTTGATGGGGCGTAAACAAGGCTGCAAACTGTTGGTTGAAGTGGTTTACGAGTGGCTGAATTTTGTAGAGCCGATCGTATCCAGCGTCACCCCAAGGATGACAGAGTTCATTGTCATTGAAGTGCATGAACCGCAAGATCTGCTTGTATCGTGCCCTGGCCACGGGCTTATGGGGAATTAAGTCAGTGGACCAATATGACCACAACTCACTCTTTTTAGTTATGCCCATGAGGGAGTCCCAAAAAAGTCTTAAATTCAGAAACTAATAGGATTTTAATCTCTGGCAAGGGTCAAATGGGGATTAGCAGCGATGAATTGACCAGCATACAAATTGCTTAGGTCCACAATAGATCTATAGAGATCTTCTGTGAAACAGCGAATAAAAATCAAGTGACGTAAAATCAACTGTTTCCACCTGAATTCTGGGCTGGCCAGTGAATGGGGGAAGTACAGGTGCTGCAGAAGTTGTGGGCTCCCAATTAGGATTGGCAAATGCAGCAGGAAGGGCACTATTGGCTCAACAGGCCTGTGTTTGTCTTCTTGGTGGTTGCGGGACACTAGTTGAGCTAGCCACCTCACCAGCTTGAACTGCACTTATGGGACTCGCCACGTCATCACGTGTTACTGCAGTGCTGGTTTGACTATGACCAGGGTGTACTAGGCCGCTGGTGCTTGCCAGTTCACCAGGATAAGCAGCATTAGTACTGGCTCTCTGCTCCATACGAGAGCCCTGCCGTTCTTGCAGCTCAACGACAGCAGAACGGGGTCTGGTATGCCTGACCTTGGCAGGGACCATAACTCCATCAGAGCTGTCAGGGTGCCGCTGCCATCTACAGGATTGTATTCAGAGCCTGAATCTGACAGATGAGTGACTCTCTCTTCACTATATGTCATGCTCAGAAACGTGTAGGCCTGTTCACTAGTGTAACTTCGATTTGACATTTTTGTCTCTAAATTTACTGGTACACTAGTGAGACTTACAGGAAAAAGAGCTAATGACTCTTAGCGACTGATTCAAACGCTATACAAAAAAAAAAAAAGAAGAACTTGGCATTCGCAGGGATCAGGCCTGACTTTGCGAACACTGCAGTTATGCGTGTTGTGTTTTTGGAAGTCACAGTGATCGATTGATACAGCACTTGGGTGGGCTGGGCAGAGGGGCTAAATGCAGGTGCTAGCAGGTATCTGGGCTGATCCCGCCAACACTGCATTTTTGGGAACCCTAAGCTGCTGGGGACGATAGTATAGATATGATAAGAAAGCTATCTGTTCAGACACTATACTACTAAGGGAGGTGTATGGTGCATGCATGGGCGTTAGCGCTACTGGCACTAATCTGACGCTACCTGGGGCGACGCTGACTTTGACTGACGCTAAAACCTAATAAAAACTTGAAAAAAAATAAAAAAAATAAAAACTGATATCACCCGCTGGGCGATCAGGGGGGTTAAACCGTTATTGGGCAATATATGGCGGGTGCTCTGATGCTATAAAAAACAAACTAACCAGCATCACCCGTAACACTAATACGGTGATCACTGGTGAAAGGGGGTGAAAGAGTTAACTAGGGGGGAATCAGGGGGTTAAAATATAATAATAAAAGTAGTATATGGGGGTACCTGATGCTATAAAAACTGTGAAACCAATCAACTAACTGGCTAACTAGCATCACCAGCAACAAATAGTGATCTTTTAGTGACACTGGCGACAGGGGGTGAAGGGTTAACTGGGGGTGATCAAGGGGTTAAACCTTTATTAGTGGGGTAACCTAGACCTAACGGGGGCTACTACTAACTGCCCTAACACTTATTTCCGTCACAAATGACACCAATGCAGTGATCAGTGAAAAATCTGAAAACGGCAATTGGTGACACAGGGTGTGAAGGGGTGATCAGGGGGTGGCAAGTGTTCCTATGTGTACACTGTTAGATGCCTTCTCTCCTCTCACTGGAATCGTAAAGACCCCACAAGGAGAGATGACATCGCTTCCTCCTGTTAGGAGCGATCACCAGGTCCAATATACAAAAAAAAGGTATTCCCGCACTAGTATGGAGATGAGCAATGGGGATCTTTGGTGCAGCAAACACCGCGAGGGTCAAACGATACCCACGGAGAATAATGTAAAAAATCAAGAATTGGTGCCGCGCTCCAAATACTGTAACAATATGGATTTCCTGATGATTTTCAAAGGAATATTGTACAGTGAACAGTAGAACGCATATACTTTAAAATATATAGCCCCTAGAGATCTAGACTAAAATGTGACAAAAAAACGCATGGAACCACTGGTAAAATGGATCCGCTGAGAATTGGTGGTCAGCACAGTGAATAAAAGGCTATAAAGTATAAGCATTAAAGTGACTAAAGTGCATCAATAAAGAACTGTAAAGTAAAACGCAATAAAGTGACTGTAGTGCAACAATGGCTAAAACAAGCAAAGTAACGATAAATCGATAAAATTGGAGATAAAGTGACTGTTGTGCATCAATAACTGAACAGAGGATGAACAGTGATGTAAAATCAAATAAAGTGACTGGTGGGTATATATTTCAACCAAACGGTGAAAATAAAATACAATAAAACCAGTGAGTGGAAAACTGATTGAATGAGTGCTGCTCGAAACAATAAAAAGATATATGAATAAATAAATCAATCGATGTATTTCCACCAAGCCTAACAAATAAATAAATGAACAGCACGCGCAATAAATGAATGGATGAGTGGTGCTCAAAGCAACAAAATTGCATAATTAAAGTTAGATCAATCGATCAAAAGCAGGTGTTCATATGGAGTATGTGCAAAGTGTTGCAAAGTAGTATGGTATAATCTAGGAATTCTGGTGGTAGAAAGGTACAGAGTGCAGGTCTAGCGGTGCTGATAAGCTGCCACAGGATGGCACTGTGGTTAAAGTGCTGTGCGTCTTCGGTGCTTAAAGGGACACCCGTAGGTGATCTAACTTCTTACCTTACCGCTGTAAGGTAAGCAGCGTCCAGACCATAAATCATTGGTCTGGCCCTGGGGACTGATCGTTCCCCTAACGAATCCGACCAGCCATTTGCCCACCCGTGCCATTCTGCGGATGTACATCGGCGTGCGGCGGTCAGCAACTGGTTAAGAGGTGATACGATCATAATACACAAATCTTTTAATGACTGGGGCATTAGGAGAAAACTGTGCCTCATGCACACTGCAGCTGTTAAACATGTGCTTTACAGGTGCTTGACTTTTTATTGCCCTAAATGCTCTAATCCATTAATTCATTAATTTCAATGGCCAGAATAAAATTACTATTCCGGCCAATGAAATTCATAAATTCCAAAATGCCTCATGTACCTGAACGAGTTTGAAAACGTAGCTTTAATGCTGGTTTTCTCCTGTGGGAAGAAAAACGCACAAAAGAGTTTAGTGTCCATGAGGTCTAAAGACTAAACAATGCCACACAATGAAGTTGGACAAGTGGTTCAACCTTAAACTATAAAGAGTAAAACAGTAAAGATGATGAAATCCACACTCAGCTGTGCCAAACAGACCATACAAAATAAAAAAAGTAGATGTTTTTCTTAGCAAACAATACATGGGGATATGGAAATTGGTATTAACCCACACACCGGTTGAAGTGGAACTGTGACTTTACCAACTGTTTAAATAAAGGGATGTTCCTGCAGTCTTTGTCCGTGCCCCATTCTGAATGCTGTGCTGCATAGTCCCCACTGATTAATTCTGTACACTGTGCTATACATTTTATACTTCACACCACTCTATTCTAAACACTGAGCTGCACCCATACATCCTCCTCCAGACATTCATACTTAATACTGCCACCATATCCTCTTTAGTATTTTGTAGCTTGCCATGTTAAAGCAAGCTACAAAATACTTTTTTTTGAGTTCCACCCAAAAATCAAAAATGGATCTTCCGTTTAACCGGTTCCTCCACCCCCCCTCCGGTGTCACATTTGGGGGGGGGCAGACTGCCTAATACAGGTATTTTTTCCCCACTTCCTGCGATCTACACCACATCCGGTCCCTCCTCAGCAACCCCCCCCCCCCGCCTTCTGGGAGACACACAGGTCCCAGAAGACAGCAGGGACCAGTCAGGACGCACAGCGTGACTCGGGCATGTGCAGTAGTGGCTTCACTTCCCGATTCCCTTAGTGAAGATGTCAGCACCTCCACCCGGGAGGCAAGGGACGGATGAGGACATCGCGGGCACCCTGGACAGGTAAGTGTTTTTATTTTAAAAGTCAGCAGCTGCAGTATTTGTAGCTGCTGACTTAATTTTCTTTTTTTGGCGGAAGTCCGCTTTAAGGTATTGAACAATTTTTGTGGGAGGGTGGGGAGGCTACGAGTCCCTTGGGTTTTTAGTTATGCTCCTTGGTTATCTGCTTTTTTTCTTGCCTGCGACGCTTCTGACCCTTTCTTTTAAAGTTACCTACAGTGTTGCTTTAAAGAATTATATAAAATTCAACAATAAAAACATCTTATTGGCTACCTGGCAGTGTATAAATATACAATTGATCATGTTTTGTTATACCAGTGAGAAAAAATACTGTTGATCTTCCATAAATCTTGAGAGCTGATCATTTGCTGTGCTCTCTGCCTGTGCTGACTTGTATCACTACAAGCTACAATGTTCTTAGTTAGCACTGATGACTACAGAGCCACAACTGTGGGTATAGAATGGGGTAGATGGGATTGTATGCTATATATATGTATGTATATATATATATATTTTTTTTTGTTTAATTTGTGGTTGAACTGGATGGACTTGTGTCTTTTTTCAACCTAACTAACTATGTAACTATGTAACTATGTAACATTCATGTTATGGGGGAGGGTTCTGTTTTAATACAAAAGGGTGATTGGGAGTTGTGATCCCTGGAGTAATTTAACTGGCAGATTTACAAAAAATAAATAAATAAAACCTTAAAAAAACAAACAAAAAAACCTTAAAAACTTAAACTAAAGCAGCCACCCCAATCTGAGGACATGTATGCTGCAGTACAGGCGGTCCTCAGGTAACAAGATAGGGTCTGTAGGTTTGTCAAGTTGAATCTGTAAGTCACAACAGGTACATTTTTTTTTTAAGTGTAGCCCCAGACAAAAAAAATGTTAAGCTTTTTGGATAGCATAGGGAAGGTTAACACCCCTGTAAGGTTTATTTTGCCGTCTGTGCCCCTGTTCAGTTTGGGATAGTGTGGAAACAAGCCTTGGTGATAATCAGTGGAGACACCCTTTTCCCCATAACTCTTACAGGAGTGAATTTCCCTTCCCAGGGGTAGATTTCCTCTCACTCACTGTCGTCTCCCTCTGTAAGTAAGAGTTGTGTTTAAGTCGGATGTTTTGCAACTAGGGGACCGCCTGTATATTACAATTTTGGATTTAGGTACGCACATATATTGTGGGCAACTGAAGACAATAAAAGCACATCTTGTTAAATTCAGAGGGAATTTAAAAAAATAAAAAAAAACACCTGCAAGATAAAAGGCATAATGAGCTAGTTAGTATGCATAGCATACTAGCTCATGAAATACTCACCTTAGAGCAAAGCCCCTGTAGCGGTCCCCATACATCGGTGACATTGCTACCAGAGTCACTTCCGAGTAACATGGGCTCTGGCACTGCGATGTCACTCTCGCGCATGCGCCGCCGGAAACGACACACTAGCTGAAGCAACGGCACAAACCGTTGCTTCAGTGCGAATGATGCGGATACAGAGGATATAACCTAAACCGTGCAGGTTTAGGAGTAATCCGGGGTAGCTACAGGTAAGCCTTATTATAGGCTTACCTGTGTTAAAAAGTGGTAAGGGTTTACAACCACTTTAAGAAGGATGGCAAATGCAGACTGCTTTACAAAAAACTGCAAAATAGAATCTGTACCGCCTACTATGCAAGAATACAACAGTACAGACGCTCCCAAGCGGTTTGGTGAGAAATTGTAAAAACAAAATCATACCTATGGCATTATGTACAATATAAAGAATGAAGCCTAAACTGTCCAAGCATAGACTTTTTGCATGCATGTGCTTTCTTAATGCCCATGAATTGATACCACTCTGTCTCAGAACATTTACTATTGATATTTACCATAACAAAGCCTCAGTATTCCACAAAAAAACACAGACAGACATTTAATACAAACCTCTTCTCTGAATTGGCTATTTAGCCATATACACTTGAAACTTCTTCTGTTTTCAAAATCTGTGATCTTCATTTTAAGCTGCAATCAAAAAAAATAAAAAGTCATCCACATCATCATATTTTCTACCTGATCACTTTGTTAAGTAACTGGATGTACCTGCTGGTAATATAGTTTCTTGGGCTGTCTAGGCTTGAAGAACTGTAGAAGGTCTCTTAAGGTTCCTTCATAATTATGCCTAAGAGGGTTTCCAGGACCATCCCTGTAACTATAAATAATTAAGTTATAAGCAACAGAATTAAACAGGCAACAATACTATAGCATTATAGCACCAGAAAATTACAGTGCCACAAAAGGCTTGACTTGTTCAGTGCTCTCAGGAAAAATTTACTTGTAGTGACCATATCAGCACAGGGTGACTTGCATCTAAAAGCAAAATGGTACCTCAATGTTTATAAAGGGGGGGGGGGGGGGTGGGGGTGGAAGAAGTATGTGACCCACCTGAAGGGTCAAATACATGCAGTGGCTAGGGTGCAACTGAGATAACACATTGGCTACTGGAAGGTACGAATATTAATTTATTTTCATTAGGCTACAAGTAAACCAGATGTCAATACGTAAACATTGCTTTAAACTTGAAAAGCATGATTTATAAACACATTGATTACCATTTCCCCCAACTGGCTATCAAATAAATAAAAATTTGTGGAATTTAAATGGTCTACTGTAGGACAGGAATTTAAGCACAAGCCTGAACATGGCACAAGGAGGGTTGCACTGTGGTCACCTAAGGAAATTATGCACCCAGATTCAGCTCATGTTTTTTTAAATTTAAAAGCCAACACAATCGGCTCAAAAAAAAAAAAAGGTCATACAAAAATTATTTTTATATATGGATGCTTTTTAGAATGCTTTGTGTCACACAGCTGCAGTTAGATCTCATCCAGCTATTCACAAAGTCTTATGCATATACATAGACTTATTAATTCCTGGATGTAATAGAGACGCGATAATTTAACTTGCTGACAGACCAGATCTCCATAAAAATAACGAAAAATTGTCAGCACATGCACAAAAGACCAAAGTTTGCAGTAGTGGTTCTGCAGCTCTCAATGGATCATAGAAAATGGATCTGCCAGGAGCATGGACAAGTATAAAAATTTGCCAATGGGAAAGACATACAAGGTAGGGCAGCTCTGTAATTCATTAATACATCTTAACATGTATTTGTTTATCAAAAGAATACAATTACATGAATTTGAACTGGAATCAGAGCCTTACAGCCCACATACAACAAAGCTCAGACTACAGAATAGGGAAGCGCAGGAAGCCAATCAGCTGAGCTGCAGTGCAGTAACATGCCGATTGGAAAAAAAAGCACTGACGATACGAGTTAATCAGTCTGCTGCATTTCCTCTAACTGTCCAGTCACAGGCTGGGAGTGGGAAGGAGACATGCAAGTGCTACTGAGAGGCACCATAGAAAGGTTAGGTATACCTTCAAGCCAGACAGGACTGTGTGGTGTGACAGAGCTGTTTAAATGTTGGAGCTGGATGAATACAAAGCCTTTATACAATATGTATTTATTCTGTGTATTTAGTGGTTTACCTATAGTTGAGCTTTACTGAAAGTTATATTTTAGCGGTTTAGAAAAGTTCCAAAAATATACTGCTTACCCTTGAGATTTGAAAAACTGCAGGAGCATTGGATCAGTGTTAAGTCTTTGCGCAACAGTCTTCGCAACCTGAAAGAAAGCATTCCACAATATTTTGAATACATACTTAGAGACCCTGACATCAGACTTCACTATTTAAAATAATAAAACTTCATAGAAAATTGGAGGGTGGTGTTGGTTTGGCGACAGTCAAAGCAAATGAAAGCTGTGGCTGCCTACAGTTTTCTGGTGGGAAATCCCAGTCTAATTGTGAATAAGGAGATGATGCTGGCAATTTCTTTATTCTAGATGTGATATTTCTCAGACTGGTACCCTCCACTAGCACAACAATTTATATATTTTGACACAAAGCACCAAGTAACACAGTATACAGAGTACTTGGCCTGGTAAAACCCTCTGAAAATCAACAAGCCCTTCTTGGAGTCCATTGAGGGACAAACTCCTATACCATCAAGATATTGCCACTTACAGGAGTATTGAACACTGGTAAATTAAAAATCTGTAGGCCAGCCCAGGATAGCCCCTGCCCTACTCAGCATGACAGTTTGTAGCAACCAGGGGTGGGACTATCCTAATAGCTTTCTCATCCATTGAGGGGCACAGGAAGTCGTTTACTGCTGCAATGCCCAAAAGCAGTCGAACTGGGAGTAAAAAGCAGCAGCCAAAAAAAAAAAAAAAAAAAAAAAAAAAAAGAACTGAGGACTACTAACCTCCCCTCCCCTCTACGGCTCACGCATGTGGCGTTGGCGGCACACACATATATACTTATCTCCCAGTTGGAGCGGGCTGTTGATGCGGCCGGTCTCCTCTTGGGATGACTGCAAACTGGCTGTCTTTCCGCCAAGGTTGCATGGCAGGCAGCACATGGGTAAGCGAATTTGGGTTCAGGCTCGCTCCGGTTGTCACACTGTTTGTTTTTCCACTCAGTTTTTCATTCATTTTGTCACCATTTAATTATCACACACATATCATTTCAATAACCGTTTATTACTTCACATGCACATCACATTTTTCTCCCCCCATTATCACCTCACATAGAGTAAACACTGGGCCCATTTATTATTTATTTATTCCCCTAAAATTCATCATTGTCGTAAACCACTTATATATCCTAACATATATCAAATAAATATTTGTTCCCAGACACCCTTGTTTAAAGAGAGATACACCATCACTTCTGTCAAATCGAGAGCTTTCCTCTACCCTAGCGCTTTCAACATCACCCGCTACTGCAAGTGTATATAGTGCCGCCTCAGCTCCCGCAGTGAATTATGCGCCTCTGACTCCCTTTATGCCGGTTGTCACTTGTCGCACTCCCTGCCAGGGTTGGTAAGTGTGTCTAGTTAACAACCGTTACCACTATTTTTCTGAGTCTGTCCTATATAGTGTATGGCTTATCATATCTGTATATTTTTTAGGAATCTGTCGCATCTGCTCCTGACGAGTGGGGAGATACCCACGAAACGCGTAGAGCTTTATTTTTGATGCCACAGCCATACCAATTATATTCTGATGATGTTATCAACACTAGACAGTACTACTATATTTATACTCCATGCGACCATCAATATAGCTACCAGGCATGCCGTCTGTAGCACGTGCAGGTCATATTATTATTGTTTTAGATGTTACTATTATGACCACCATGTATCCATTTAGACCATTTTTATCCATGATGTTAATATTTTGTGCATACTACAAATGGTCGTATATATATGAAATTAATTTTTTGTTATATATTGTCATGAAATAAATATTTCTTTTTTACCTCTACCTCTGCATTCTCAACTGCTTCATTTAAAGTCCCAAACTCCTTCTCGATTATACTAACCACCTGAAACCCAACAACGCCTAAAGGACCAAATCCAAATAGAACACAAGATGAAGTTGACCTTGCCAGATAGGGAAACCTGCCAATACGAGCAAAGCAAGGACACAGGGATTGAAGACATACGAGAACCATCTTAATCAAGAGTGTAGGAAAAAATAAATAGCCAAGTGGAAGGGATTAAACACAGAAGAGGGCACTGAACCATGGACCAACTGAGAAGCTGGTCAACCTGGACCCACCAACACAGTTTCAACAGTCAAGTCACATTACGGAAGAAACCTATACAACCCAATCTGGTGAACTATGAATAGGAACAAATACCAGACAATGTACTTAGAAAAAGTATCCTTGTAAAAGGAAGACCAGTTACTGAGGATATATATATTGCTAACCCTACGGAAGACACAAAGAGCTGGGGCACAATCCATGTCCACCAACTGGCATTGCAGCTAGCCAAAAATCAAAGTTTTTTCCTACAGCAAACTCACTTCCAGGGGGGGGAGGCTACTTGGCACATGCTGGCTATGTTGGCACGTGCACAGGAGGTCCTCCTCTCTTGTCTCGGCCATCTGTGATGATCAGGGTGCCCTCCAGTCCCAGACCTCTGATATTATGCAGATCTTTATACATCTAAAGTACACCCCTCTGACATGGAGAAAGTGCAGAGAAGGACAACCAAACTGATAAGAGGCATGGAGGAGCTCAGCTATGAGGAAAGATTAGAGGAACTGAATTTATTCACTCTTGAGAAGGAGAATAAGGGGGGATATAATCAACATGTACAAATATATAAGGGGTCCATATAGTGAACTTGGTGTTGAGTTATTCACTTTACGGTCAACACAGAGGACAAGGGGGCACGCTTTAGGTCTAGAGGAAAAGAGATTTCATCTCCAAATACGGAAAGGTTTCTTCACACTAAAAGCTGTGAAAATGTGGAATAGACTCCCTCCAGGGGTGGTTCTGGCTAACTCAGTAGATTGCTTTAAGAAAGGCCTGGATACTTTCCTAAATGTACATAATATAACTGGGTACTAACATTTATAGGCAAGGTTGATCCAGGGAAAATCCGATTGCCTCTTGGGGGATCAGGAAGGATTTTTTTTCCCCCTTCTGTAGCAGATTGGAGCATGCTCTTCTGGGGGGGGGGGGGGGGGGGGGGGGGTTGCCTTCCTCTGGATCAAATGTGGGTATAGAATTGGGTATATTGGATTGTACGATATTTATTTTTTTATGGTTGAACTGGATGGACTTGTCTTTTTTTTGGCCTAGCTAACTATGTAACTATGGAGATTAAAGGATTTCTAAAGGATTGTGTGCTGCCTCGCTTGTTGGCATCAGACGCTGCCTTACTCAATGCCAAGTTAACAGAAGAGCAACTAGCAGTAGCTTTAGCACAATCTCACAACAAGAAATCTCTGGGGATGGACGGACTCCCGTCCAAGGTCTACAAGCGATATTTAGGCACGTTGCTACCCATATTATTGAAGGTTTATAATGAGGCATTTCAGGGGGGAACTTTGACCACCTCTATGAAGGAGGCGATCATTGTTGTACTATTAAAACAAGGGAAAGATGATACTCTACCTGATTCCTACAGACCTATCTCCTTGCTCACAACCGATGTCAAACTATTGGCACGTGTGTTGGCAACCAGATTGGCTCAGGTGATACATAAATTGGTGCACAGGGACCAGTCGGGATTCATCCCCACTAGATCCAAGGCCCAGAACATTCGGAGGCTTTTCCTAAACTTGCAGATTCCTGTGGATAATCCTGGTAATTGAGCCATCTTTTCACTGGATGCAGCTTAAGCCTTTGACAGTGTCGAGTGGCCTTACCTGTGGAAGGTGTTGGAACATATGAGCCTGGGTGAAAATTTTATCAGGTGGGTCCAGATACTGTATGTCAGACCATCGGCTAGGATCAAGGTGAACGGGGAGCTCTCGGAACCTTTCCCAATGTTCCGGGGCACTAGGCAGGGGTGTCCTTTGTCACCCCTGCTGTTTGCCCTGGCTTTGGAACCTCTTGCGTCACAGATAGGGAGGAGGCCAATATAGCTGCGTTCAAGCGAAGCACTGACGTGCTGTTGTACACTGATGATACTCTACTTTAGCTGGGTGATACTCAGGGTACTTTGCAGCCCGTCATGACCCTTATTAAGGCCTTTGGCGCACTCAGCCTTTTCCATTAACTGGAACAAGTCGTTGCTGATGCCTATAGATCCTATAACAGCCCCCCTCCCTGAGTGTGCAGAAATGGTACAGGTGGTCTCCTCCTTTCGCTATCTGGGCATTCAGGTTACCCCAAACCTATCTCAATATACAGGCATACCCCAATTTTAAGTACACAATGGGGTTTATTTACTAAAGCTGGAAAGTGCAAAATCAGGCTCACTTCTGCATAGAAACCAATGAGCTTCTAACACCAGCTTGTTCAATTAAGCTTTGGTAATAAAACCTGGAAGCTCATTGGTTTCTATGCAGAAGTGAGCCTGATTTTGCACTTTCCAGCTTGAATAAAAAAAAAACCATTGTGTACTTAAAAGTGGGGTATGCCTGTATTGAACTTAATCTAACTCCCCTACTCTGTAAATGTCATGAAAAATGTACTATTTGGTGTAAACTACCATTATCAATGGTGGGGAGTATTAACTTTATCAAAATGGTATGGGCACCACAGTTATTATATGTATTCAACAATTCTCCGGTCTGGGTTCCCTGACAGTGGTTTCCCAGGATAGACTCCCAATTCAGGGAACGGATATGGCGCAAAAAGATAACGGATTAGTCATTATGGTCATACATTAAAAGTATGCCGGGGATACGGGGCTCTCTAACTCATACTCCATTTATGGTGAAATTTGAACTATTGAGAGATACTGAAACTCAGGGGGTTGAGAGATTGTTAAAGGGCAGGAATACATTATATATCACAGTTATACAATGGGCCAAAACTCAAAACCCTTAAGGTGGTGCAAGCAGAGTTTGATATCCCACGTACCCATTTTTTTCAAATACTTAGAGCTGCGACATGCCTTACAAACACAATCAAGATGTGCTCAACTTAAGTTAAAGTGGTTGTAAACCCTTACAAACCACTTTGGCCTACAGGTAAGCCTAGATTAAGGCTTACCTGTAGGTCCAATAAATATCTCTTAAACCAACACGGTTTAGGAGATATTTACAAAAAGACAGGCACCGCTGTCTACGGCACATGCGCCATAGACAGCAGCGCGCAGGCGCACTGAGCAAGCCGCAGATCATGGCAATATGCCGCTCTTGGCGGCTCCCGTGCGCATGCGTGGGAGTGACGTCATGCTATGCATACTAGCTCATTATGTTTTTGCCTTGCAGGTTCCATTAAAAAAAATAAAAAATCTGAGGCTTTACTTTCTTCTTTAACTGACCATACACTAATACAGGGGATTCTTATGGAAGGAGATAAAAAAAAAAAAAGGGAATGATTTCTAGAATTTATAACATTCTTAATGCTATACAAGATCCCTCCAATCTGCCTTGCAGGCGTGGCTGGGAAAAGGATATAGGTGCCATAGATGGGGAGACATGGGATCTTTGCCTGACCTCTGCACCTTTGGTGTCGGTATCCGCCTCTTAAAAATGATCCCACTTATATCTGCTACACAGGTTATACAGAACCCCTATACAACTTCATAAAATAAGTAAATCATAGTACCCCCCGCTGCCTTTAGTGCGAGAGATATCAGGCAACCTCATTCCTATGCTTTGGAAATGCCCCAAGCTTTTCCGCTACTGGAAGGATGTTCTTGACATGATCTAAGGTTTTTATGTTTATTATTCCACGGAACTGGCAGGCCTGGCTGGATGTCCTGGGTTTAGCACCACAATAGCCAATTAGAGACAGACTCCTACAGGGGTGAATGATATTAGAAATCCAGAATAGTGGCCAATTGGATCTCACATCACATAGGATCCCATATGGCATTGGTGACTTTGGTGTGTTGGGTTAGTTTGTTTTTGGTTTACCCTCAGCGCTCTGGTTAAACGGTTAGTCTTTTTTCTTAGTCACGCTATGCTTTCATAGATACCGTATGTAAATCTTCGCAATTCTGGTTTACATGGTTCTGTATACATTGTACCGATCAACAAAAAGTCATGAAATAACCAATGCTATACTCTTTTTCCTATTGTATACTGAATGGCATATATCCTGTATTGAGAACGACAAAATACATTTTTTCTTCTGACTTAAAAAAAAGAAAGGCCTCTACTCAACCGACCTCCAAGGTCAAGAAATGAGAACTCCATGTTAAGAGATTGTTGGGACAGCCAACCAACTCATCAGGCAATTACCCTGAATTTCACTAGGAACAACCTACAAAGGGTGTGGATATGACTTCTGAGTCACGAAAGAACCCAGGATTCAATCCCACAAAGTCAGTATAACTAAAGAGGTAGGTTGAATGGGATGCACCCCAACAAATGTAGGCAGGAGATAAAAGTTAGACATTACTTATTAACTGGTAAGAACGACTGCAAACAGTTCAAGCACTGACGCTCTCAAACCAGTACGCAAGAGGTTTAAGAAAGACCATGCTAAAAAAAAAAAAAAAAAAAAAAAAACTGCCAATCCTTAAACAGCCACAAGGTTTCAAATGCTCATCAGATCAGGGGTAGGCAACCTTTTGAGCACAGTGTGCCGATTTCTTTTTTTTTAAAGAAATTGAGTGTGCCGATTTTATAGCAAAAAAAATTTCAACTTCACACTCAATCACGAAAAGGATTTTTTATAACGTAAATGCTGTAAACTACTTTAGTAGTGAAAAATTAACATCCTGCACTCACGACCAGCCTTAAATCCTGCACCTTCATACCTCAGACCATTTTAACCCCCTGCACATCTGCACCACCACTGTAACCCCCCCTGCGCATCTGCACCACCACTGTAACCCCCCCCCCTGCGCATCTGCACCACCACTGTAACCCCCCCTGCGCATCTGCCCCACCACAGTAACCCCCCCTGCGCATCTGCCCCACCACAGTAACCCCCCCTGCGCATCTGCCCCACCACAGTAACCCCCCCCTGCGCATCTGCCCCACCACTGTAACCCCCCCTTCTCATCTGCCCCACCACTGTAACCCCCCCTTCACATCTGCCCCACCACTGTAACACCCCCCCCCCCTGCACATCTGTCCCACCATTGTAACCCCCCCTGCACATCTGCCCCACCACTGTAACCCCATGCTCTAACCGCTGAACCATCTTTTCATCTGTCCTAGCACTGAACTTATCTGCTCATCTGCCCCACCCCACTGTACCTCCTGCACATCTACCCCACCACTGTACCTCCTGCACATCTACCCCACCACTGTACCTCCTGCACATCTACCCCACCACTGTACCTCCTGCACATCTACCCCACCACTGTAACCCCCTTTCTCATCTGCCCCACCACTGTACGACCCTGCTCTTGTGTCCCACCGCTGTACCACCCCCTGCTTATCTGCCCCACCAATGTTTCCCCTTTCTCATCTGCCCCGCCACTGTACCTCCCTGCACATTTGCTCCACCACCGTACCCCCATGCTCTTGTGTCTCACTGCTGAACCATCTTCTCTTCTGTTTTAACACTGGACTTATCTGGCCCACCACTGTAACCCCTTTCTTATCTGCCCCACCACTGTACCCTCCGCACATCTGTTTCAACCCCCTGCTCATCTGTTTCAACATTGTACCCCCCAGCTCATCTGCCTCAACACTGTACCCCCCTGCTCTTTTGCCCCAACACTGTTCTACCGATTTACCTCCTTTCTCCCCTGTCCCACCGCTGTAACCCCCCTGCTCATCTGTCCCAACATAGTACCCCCCAGCTCATCTGCCCCAACACTGCCCCCCTTGCTCTTTTGCCCCAACACTGTACCCCCCTGCTCTTTTGCCCCAACACTGTAACCCCCAGCTCATCTGTCCCACCAATACACCTTTCACATCAGCCCCACTGCTCTGCTCCCGTTTTTCTGTCCCAACACTGAATTTCCCTGCTCATCTGGCCCAACACTGAACCTCCCTGCTCATCTGGCCCAACACCGAACCTCACTGCTCATCTGCCCCACTATTGAACCCCCTTCTCATCTCTTCCACCACTGTACCTCCCTGCACATCTGCCCCACAATGTACCCTCTCCTGCTCATCTGTCCCACCTCTGAACCCCTCCTGCTCATTTTTGCCACCGCTGTACCCTTGTATGGGATGTCACATACAAGCATCTGGAATGGATGCGCAATAATGATAAACTCAGGACAGGGGCATTTTCTGAAAGCAGTGGGCCTGTGAGCAGGATCATAAGTTGGGCCCCCCGCAGCTGAGATAAAGTGGGGTGCTTTGAGCCACAGGAAAAGTTGGGTGCGATTTTCATTGAGATGAATATTGATTCTGACTTGAAAAGGGACACAGTGCAGGGGTTCAGTAGTGACACAAAGGTTCAGGAATAATTTCAAAAAAGTTCCCAGAAGCTCAACAGTAATTCCACAAACTGTCACCTGATTGTGGTTCTCAATCACAGTGAAATACTCTCCGACATCCCTGCATTGCTCTGCTGATGGGGAGGCAGTCGAGTGCTGGCAAAAGGGGCTTTGTGTGCCGCGTGCGGCACCAGTACCAGGGTTGCCTACCCCTGCCCCAGATCCTACAAAGCAGCAACTTCTGTGGAGCAAGGAACAGAAACTCATCAGTACAGGGAAGAAAACTTGTCTTTGTGAATCGAAAACAGATTAGAGTAGCTAGAAGGGCTCTCTCTGCAAACTGGGAAAACAACCAAAGAAAGGGGACTTAACCCCAAATTGATAGGTTTTCCAAAGTCATTGAGACACATCCTGTTCCTGTCAAAGAATATCTGGAGCAGGAGCCTAGTTTCTATCACCCACAGACAGTCCAGGAAGACATGAAACCATCCTCAGATGTCCTTCACCTGCAAACGCAAGGTCTGAGATACACCTTGGAGCATGAACCTCTCCAGGTCCTGACGCAACCAGTTGAAAAACTAGCCCCCAGGGATTCACCCTTAAGGACACAGGCATAGCCAAGTGCCTAGATCTCACGATGCAGAAGGAATCACCCATTTTGGGAATACAGAATGCTGCCCCGATAAAATAATTTTCTTGTTCAAATATTTTATTGATAACCAAAAACAAAAAGTACACTGAAAAGAATCTCATTTTGAGACAGAGCTTACAACAAAGAACACATGTCAAATGTGAGGATGACAATGAGTGTAAGTATTGAAATTCTAATGAAAGGAACCCCCCAGAGATGGCTGGAAAAGTCATTGTAAGCATTTTATGAAGAAGAGTGATCAGTCCAGGAACTACCCTAGGCTTAGAGGCAGATACATTAGTCTGCTTATGAACTAGACCAACAATTAAAGAGTAAAGGGCTGAGACAGCTTGACGGGAGAAGTTTAAAAAAGGGAGGTGCTTCAGAGAAAGGCCCATTAGCACCTAACGCTCCCGCTAAGAGATAAGAGATGAGTAACTGTGTCCAATGAGGGGCTTGAGGGCAAACCTGGTGTGGACCCCTCAACCATAGATATACAATTGTGCACATAAGTTTACATACCCTGGGCGAATTTATGATTTCTTGGCCATTTTTCAGAGACTATGAATAACAAAAACATTTTTCACTCATGGTTAGCGTTTAGCTAAAGTCATTATCAATCAACTGTGTTTACTCTTAAAATCATAATGGCAACAGAAACTACCCAAATGACCCTGACCAAAAGTTTACATACCCTGGTGATGTTGGCCTGATGACATGCACACAAGGGATTTGAATGGCTATTAAAAAGGTAACCATCCTCATCTGTGATCTGTTTGCTTGTAATTAGTGTCTGTATAAAAAGGTCAATGCGTTTCTGGACTCGTGACAGACACTTGCATTTTTCATCCATTGCTGCACTGACGTTTCTGGCTTCTGAGTCATGGGGAAAGCAAAAGAATTGTCAAAGGATCTGCAGGAAAAAGGTAGTTTATTGTATAAAACAAAAAAGGGATATAAAAAGATATCCAAGGAATTTAGAATGCCAATCAGCAGTGCTCAAACTAATCAAGAAGTGGAAGATGAGGGGTTCTGTTAAAAGTAGACTAACAAAAATTTCAGTCACAACTGCCAGGAAAATTGATTGGATGCAAAGAAAAACCCACAAATAGCTTCACGTGAAATACAGGACTCTGAAAACATGGTGTGGCTGTTTCAAGATGCACAAGGAGGCGGCACTTGACAAAAGATGGGCTACACTTGGAGGTGTCAAGGCCTATGATGAAAGGTACGGAGCTGGATCGCGGATGTTTTGGGGATGTGCGAGCTACAAAGGCACAGAAAATTGTCAAAATGTTGGCAAGATGAACGCAGTATGTTATCAAAAATACTGGAGGAACATTTGCATCAGCCAGGAAGCTGCGTATGGGACGTACTTTGACATTCCAACATGACAATGATCCAAAACACAAGGCCAAGTCGACCAGTCATTGGCTACAGCAGAAGTGATGGTTCTAGAGTGGCCATATCTCAGTCTCCTGACCTCAAAATCGAGCCACTCTGGAGATTCTCAAATGTGCAGTTCATTCAAGACAGCCCAAGAATTTACAGGAACTGGAGGCTTTTTGCCAAGAGGAATGGGCAGCTTTACCATCCAAGAAAAAAAGCCTCATCCAGAAATACCACAAAAGACTTCAAGCTGTCATTGATGTTAAAGGGGGCAATACACGATATTAAGAACTGGGGTGTGTAAACTTTTGATCAGGGTCATTTGGGTAGTTTCTGTTGCCATTATGGTTTATAAGGAGTAAACAAAGTTGATTGGTAGTAAATGGCTTCAGCCAAACACGAACCATGAGTGAAAGAAAAGTTTTCCTGGCTGATGCAAATGTTTGTGTTATTCTTATTCTCTGAAAAATGGCCAAGAAATTCAATTCTGTCCCATGGAAACTTATGAGCACAACTGTATAGTGGTCAGCTAAACCTACAAGTGAAAGGCATTTGTCAATGCTGCAACCTGATGAAGCAAGACTGGGTCAGATCTTGCAGGCATGCAGTCACTGAAATTTTCTGCTAGGACCTACACGGGCAGCTCTTTTCACATTAAGGCCCGATTCACACCTATGCATTTTTAGTGCTTTTTGCATTTTGCAGATTTGCACTACAGAACATGTTCCATAGGAAACCATGTTAAATAGACTGTAGTGCAAATCTGCAAAATGCAAAAAGCACTAAAAATGCATAGCTGTGCATCAGGCCTAAGAGTTGATTCTAAGAAAGGGTGCTTGGACAGACAGGACCAAATGCTATTAAGTGTCGGTTGTGCAGGGGCAACACTGAGGAATCAAGGCCCTGTTAGGGCAGGGATAAAGAAAGTAAAAACCCCTCTGGAGAAGGTGGAATGATGCTTTTTTTCTATTGGTTGCCTTGTCTTTGCAACCAACAACGTAATGCAGGGGAAGGGGATGGTCTGTTAATCTTTACAATAGCACATTAGAGTAGAGAAGCTGAAGAGTGTGCCAAAGGTAAAGGATAAGCCTGTGAACATAAAGGGGCATGCTGAACGTGAATACCCAAGTGCAAACTATCATACATTTGGAGGATCGTGGTTAAAGTATATTAATGACCTATGTGCAACTATGTGGCAAAAGAGGTTTAATGTTGATTCTGATCCTGGGGGCTATATTCCCTGTAAACAGACGCCAGAAAGCTACAGATTTCCTGCTCGGCCTTATGCTGACATGTTTCCTCCAAAAAGATGCAGCGCCGCTGCCAAACTGGCTTAATACCGGCATAAAGAGCGAGACCAAGATGAGGAAGATGGCGATGCCCCTGCCTCCCGCGAACGATGATCAGACCTCCGGTGACACTGCCAGAGTGCTGGAGGCCATCACTCTGTTAATCCACCCTTACCTCCAGGATCGAGACGGTGAAGAGCGACATCTCCTTAATCCGACAGGATGTTCACAATCTCTGCGAAAGGGTGACAGACGGAGTGCCGTGTCAGCCACATGGAGGGCCTGCATCCACTTCAGGTCACCACCGAACAGCTGCAATATCAACTGAACGCGGTCCTCTCCAAACAGGACGGCATGGAGAACCGTCTCAGGAAATGCAACCTACGCTTCTTGGGACTCCGAGAAATCCGAAGGCGTGGACCCCCCCACGTACTTAGAAAACCTGCTTGTCAAGACCTACGGCAGAGAGGCCTTCTCAACCTTCGTGGTGCAGCGCGCCCATCGCCGCAAAACCTCCACCTGCTGGAGCCCCGCCACAAACCTTCATTGCCAAGTTTTTACACTACCGTGACGGGACTCAATCCTCAGGCTCACTCGGGAAAGAGGCAACATCCATATCAGTAATGCGACTGTAGCGGTGTTCCCAGACTTCTCGGCTTAAGTACATGAAGAAAAGAGCACGCTTCACAGAGGTGAAACCACAGCTCCGTGTACGCCACCTACCATACGCAATGCTCTTCCCAGCACTGCACTGCGTGGTGAGTGAAGGCAAGTTTTTTGAAGACCCACAGGCTGTTTTCTCCTGGCTAGAACACTGCGGCGTGGCCAGCCCGGGCCACGCTTAGATCCTCATCCCCTGACGCTAGAGAACCGCTCTCTGCACTGCTTGCCTCCCCTTCCTCTCTCCTGGAACCAGGCCCGGACTGGCCATAGGGCAAATCGGGCATTTGCCCGGTGGGCCGGGCCGCATGTCATGCCTCCTGAGTTCCGAATGTCAGCTGCTTGCTTGGGCCGGCCTTGCTCTTCCACCGCTGGCCTCTCTGCAGCCACCTCCACGGCTGGCTCCGCAGAGACGGCTGCATCTCTTTCTGGCAGAGTCCCGGGCCGGGTCCCCACTCTGCAGCAGCTGGCCTGGGCTGCTCCTTGTGCCGGCAAAGCTTAGAACGAAGAAGAGCTCAGGTCATGTGACCGTGAAGGGGGAGGAGCCTGGAGTAGGCCCCCTCTGCCTCGTGTTGTGAAAGGACCTGCACTGCTAGAAAGGTAAGTAAAACTATGCCAGCCTGCCAATGTTTTTTTATTTTTTTGTATCTTGCCTGCAAATGTTTTTTTTTTATACTGCATGCCCATGTTTTTTCTTTTATACTGCGTGCCAATGTGTTTTTTTTGTATTTTGCCTGCTAATGTCTTTTTTATCCTGCCTGCCAATGTTTAAAACTATTCATAATAAAAGCATGCTTTGGTCAGTTTCTCTTAGGCTACTTTCACACTGAAGCGTTGCGGGCGCTGGCGGTAAAGCGGCACTAAATTTAGCGCTGCTTTACTGTCGTTTTAGCAGCGCTATTTGGCCACTAGCGGGGGGGGTTAACCCCCCCGCTAGAGTCCGAAAAAGGATTAAAACCGCTTTGCAGCGCTGCCCCATTGTTTTCAATGGGAAGGGGCGATTTAGGAACGGTAAATACACCGCTCCTACAGCGATCCAAAGATGCGGCTTGCAGGACTTTGACCACCCTGCAAGCGCACCGCTCCCTCAGGGCTTTCGGATCGTGTGAACGGTATCGCCGCAAACATAGTGAGAGCACCAGACCTCCTATGTAACTCTAAACTGGTAACTTGTAAAGACTTTAAAAGCTTTGCCTATGGAGATTTTTAGGTTCCGTAATTTGGCCCTGTTCCATGGGCAGACGCAAATTTAAAGTTTGGCATGTTTGGTATCTGTTTACTCAGGGTAACATCTTTTATAATTTACCTAACAGTTGGGCATTATATTGTGTCTTTGTGCATTAAAAACCATTAAAGTGCATTTTTTCCCAAAAAATTGCATTTGAAAAACCGCTGCACAAATATTATCTGACATAAATATACGACACCCACTATTTTATTGTCTAGGGTCTCTGAAAAAAAGTATATAAATATTTGGGGGCTCCAAGTCATTTTCTAGCAAAAATTTTTTTTTTTTACATGTAGGGGAGGAATGCCAGAATTGGCCTGGAAATTGCCAATTTGGCATTCGGAGTGTTTACCTGACCAAGCTGTTGCTGGCCTTTCATTGTCCAGTCATAAGCTGGGAGAATTGAGGTGACCCATGCTGTGTTGCTTAACGGCAGCAGAGAAAGGTCAGGCTGACTGTGCTATATGGTAGGGCCATGTAAATCACAGGAGTGCATGGATACAAATTCAAACCCTTTGCAACAAAAGTCAGTCCTTTTTATATGTAGTTCAGCTTAACCGCCGTAATTTTACTGTGGCAGGTCTGCGCGATCCCGCAAAGCGGGGTAGCTATACGTCGGCTCGCGGGATTGGGATAGCAGGCGCGCGCACGCAGCACTGCGGTGTGCCGACGCTCGTGGCCGACAGTCGTGATGACAGCCGGCCACGAGCGGCAGAACAGGGACGTGTGTGTGTGCGCGCTCAGCTTAGATTGCGCGGGCCTATTTTTTGTCCCAGTCCGGGCCTGCCTGGAACCGTGAGTTGGTCTTATGCAATGTACACATTACTTTGAATAATAAATCCACTGTGCCTGTGATGTACGATTAAGAAACTACTTTAATAGTATTTTTTATTTTATTTTTTAATAAGAGGATCTAGAGACAGGGGTTTCAGTTTATCTAAAACAAGAACTTCTCTAGTGTGCATCATGTTTTATTTTTCTTTTGGCATTATATAGGACCTATGGCTGCCATACTATGAAACTACCATTAGGTAAATGTACTACATCGATTCGAATATAAAATCTCATTGATTAAGCAGCTTTTAAAAAAACAAATAGGTATATCGAAAACCTTGCCACCCAAGTCTGGCCAGTTTATAGCCCCCGCACTCTTGGTGCCTTGACGGATACATTCTGGGAAGTTGCCGTTGCCTACAAAGGCCGTTGGGTGTGACCCTAGGGTTGAGCCCATGCATGCACTCTTCCTATGCGCCAGCTACCCCCCCTCCTTTTCTTCCCACTACGCTGGAGGCCCAGAACTATAGCTTTAAATAAGTGGACTGCAAACCCTGACAGTGGAAGTGGAGGCCATGCTTTCTCGGTGGTTGGGAACCTTCTTGCAGTTGATTGATATATTCGATACATTTTTCCTGAATTCTACAGTTATGTTGCGGAGTAGCCACAGCTGTTTTTTCTTTTAGTACTATTTATACAGGTTTTCCCTGAAGACAGGTCGATTTAGTTTTGAATGGTATCCATGTACCGTATTTTGCCAAAAACTTAAAAGAAAAGAATGTAAAAAAAACAAAAACAAATCTTCAATTAACTCTGACATTTAACATACATACATGAGAGTAATTCATTCTGTTTGACAACGTAACCACAAATCCTGGATCATTCGTAATTGTCTTGTCACAGAAGATCACATCAACACGGTGATAAAGGTCTCTAAAGTACTCCTTGGCAGTTGCCAGCTCACTGCTCTCGTTCTCTGGGTCATCTCTAGAAAAAAATGTAATGTTTAACATCATTAAAGTTAATACAAGTCAATCAAACATTCTTAAATGGATATACAATTCCACCACTGTCTTGAAAAATACTGTGGAACCTAGTCGATATACTGTACAGCATGCATCAGGTATAGAAAGGTATGATATCTGGGACTACAGACCTAAAATATATATATGTATATGTCACTTTAAAATTTATCACCTATAAACAAATAATTAAAGATATGTTGAGTCCTAGCAAATACTAGTAAAAATCTACAAGAGTTCAACACTTTAAAAATATACTGTATTTATCGGCGTATAACATGCACATGTTTCCCCTTAAAATCAGGGGAAATCGTGGGTGCGTTATACGCCGATCCACCGATGTCTGAGGGCAAGAGGAACGCCGCCGACATTGACCGCGCCGCATGTACTGTGTACTCAGCTCGGCTCCACTCGCAGTGACGCCCAGTCCTGCCTCCTAGCCATTACGTCCCGCCATTGCCCCGATGTTGTGTCCATCATAGGAGGCGGGCCAAGGGCGTGACTGCGAGCAGAGCCGAGTACACTCGGCTCGGTCTATGTCGGCGGTGAGAGGAGCCAAATATCTCGGCGGTAAATTCAAAACCCAAACATGCTGCAATTTTGGGCAAGGCTGCAGACGGTCACTGGGGAAGGCTGCAGACGGACACCGATAAGGCTGCATTGATGGGCATTTAAAATGTAAGTTTTTTTTCCCTTAAACTTCCCTCCTAAACTTGGGGTGCGTGTTAAACGACGGCGCGTGTTATACGCCGATAAATACAGTAACTATCCATACCATAATAACCTTACATGGCATGTGAGTTAGCAATTATCAAATTTTTATCATTTTGGCACAGATTTATTTGCATTTATGGTCACATGGAAATTGCATTAATGTACAAATCCCACAAAACAGTGCAAAAGAAGTATATTGCAAAATAGCAATTAATGGTGCACAGAAAAGTACAATCTGTGCAGTTCAGAGTAAAAAGTACAAAAAATATTTGTAAATATATGTAAAACTACAATAAATTGTAAATTAAACTGCCAAGTGATATCTGTATAGTTAATAAATAGTCCTATTAAGTAAAATAGGATTTTTAATTTAAAAATAAAAATAAAACCCGCCCCCTCTAAGATTGAGAACTGAGCAAACGCCGCTGATCGCTCAGCTCTCAATCTTCAGACTGTCAATCACTGGCTCTCTGCTGCACCCCACCAGTGCGCACTGGAGCTATGTAGGAGGCAAGAGTCAATGGCTCTTGGCTGAGCCAGCTGCCGGTCCAGGCTTCTGGGGAGATCGTGACCATATGATCATGATCTTTTAGAGCCTGGACCCAGGAGTGCAGAACTGCACTCCTGTGATCCATAGGAGAAAAAAATAAAAAAAAGCTTTGGCTATACTTTTGCTAAATCAGTGTCTTAAATCAGTGGCATAATACAACCTTGTCATTGTGAAGAAGGAGAATAGGCAGGAAAGTTCAGAGACATGTTTGACAGATGATATAGTACCAAAAAGGCTACTTTGCCACAAAGGATCTCTACTGGATAACTCAAAATGGGTTCAAATGGTGGTATGCGCAATGTAGAAAGGACCAAATTTACGTCCCAAGGTAGCAAATGGAGCTGCAAAGTGGGTCTGATGCGAGAAAGAACTTTTTTTTTTAAAGCTGGACACACAGAGCAGCTGCTTGCCGGTGGGGGACCCGAGAAGAGGACAAGGGCTGCTCTGTGCAAAACCACTGAACAAAGCAAGTATGACATTTTTGTTCTGATCTGATGGTACAAAGTATATCCACACGCTGCAAACTCGTACCCTCACTGCGACAATTATTCCAAAAATGTGTGTATATTTATATTTATATATATATATATATATATATATATATATATATATATATATATATATATATATATATATATATATATGTATATATATATATATATGTGAATATTATATACAATAAATCAGTGAAATGACCCTAGCTGCCACTTTAAATATATAAAACCAGATTTGTGTTAAGATTAAACTCAAACGTGAAATGTTTGAAAGAAATCAAGTAGCGCTGAAAACTATATGTGAAATATACAAAATATTGCAAAACTATCATAAAACAATATATAACACCACGTGAAAGTGTATGAATGAAAAAAAGTCCTTTTGATAACTAATGAAAAAAAAGGTATATGAAGCGATCTGTCCAATACTGATCAATCTTCAAAATACTCCTTTGTAAACTTCCACCACACCAAAGTGTCTTGTGATCCCTCTCCCAATAGATCCGCACTCACCAGATGGTGTTGCCCGCCACTCTCGTGGTTGGCAAAAACGCTGTTTAAAGCCTTGGATCAATTGGATCACTAACGCAGTTGTGGTTAAACATCCATATGTGAAAATAAAACATAAACAGTGCTGCACATAGCGTGATTCTGTTTGTAACACTATTTATTCAAACAAATCTTGCACACACCCTTCAATGATTAAACTCACATGTTCCAAATGATAAACCAGCAAAAACACAGCAAAAAATGTTCCACAGCACACTGCATCAATGGAAAACTTGGTGGTTCGCACAAATGGTCGTATGGGATACCAAAATGTACTATTTCAGAGCTCACCCACTCCTTTAAACGCTGCCCAGGATACAGTCTGTGATAGAATGGATTCTGAATGGCAAACAGCAGGAGCGATGAAATAGAGCCGATCTCTGAGAGCACCAAACTTTATCAAAAGAATTTCAAAGTCCGTGTGGCAACGCCCCTGACATGTTTCGTCATGTGACTTCTTCCTAAGGGATTGAACGCTGTGTTTTTGCTGGTTTATCATTTGGAACATGTGAGTTTATTCAAACAAATCTTGCACACACCCTTCAATGATTAAATAGTGTTACAAACAGAATCACGCTATGTGGAGCACTGTTTATGTTTTATTTTCACATATGGATGTTTAAAGCCTTGGATCAATTGGATCACTAACCCAGTTGTGGTTAAACAGCGTTTTTGCCAACCACGAGAGTGGCGGGCAACACCATCTGGTGAGTGCGGATCTATTGGGAGAGGGATCACGAGACACTTTGGTGTGGTGGAAGTTTACAAAGGAGTATTTTGAAGATTGATCAGCATTGGACAGATCGCTTCATATACCTTTTTTTCATTACAGTTATCAAAAGGACTTTTTTTTCATTCATACACTTTCACGTGGTGTTATATATTGTTTTATGATAGTTTTGCAATATTTTGTATATTTCACATATAGTTTTCAGCGCTACTTGATTTCTTTCAAACATTTCACATTTGAGTTTAATCTTAACACAAATATGACATTTTTGTTGTTTAAAGAGGGATTGCACCGGGAAAAAAATGGACACTTACCTGTCCCAGCGATGTCGGCAGCCGAAGCCGAGAAATCGATCGGTTCTCGGCTGTTGCCGCCATTCTCGTTGAGGAAATCAGGAAGTGAAGCATTGCGGCTTCAGTTCCCTACTGTGCGAGTCGTGCAGTGCAATGGGAATCGTCCGCGCTGTCTCTGAAACCCGTGTGTGTCCCAGCAGACAGCTCGGCGGGACAGGAAGAGACATAGACTCCCATGGGAGTACATGCCCAGAAGTGGGTGCAAATACCCTAAAGTGGAACTTCGGCTCATCGGTTTCGATGAGCGGAAGTTCCACTTTAGGGTGGAACTCTGCTTTAACCACTTCCCGCCCAGTCAATAGCAGATTGACGTCCGGGAAGTGGTTCTGTTATGCTGACGGGGCTGACTTTAGGATAACATGCCACCCCTGGGGGCGCGCATCACACCGATTGTTGTGTCAGTCTGACACACCGCTCCACCGATCGCGTTAAAGAGCCTCTGGCAGAGGATCTTTACCATGTGATCATCCATGTGCAATCACGGCTGATCACGATGTAAACAGGAAAAGCCGTTGATCGGCTTTTCCTCACTCGTCTGACAGGCGCGAGTAGAGGCGAGACAATCGGCGGCTCTCCTGACAGGGGGGTCTGCGCTGATTGTTTATCAGCAAAGCCCCCCCCTCAGATGCCCACACTAGACCACCAGGAAAGCCCCCAGGACCACCAGGGAAGGGGGCAACATGTGGCTGGCCAAGTATGTACCCCATGGCCATCCATATGTACAAATGCATGCCCAATCTGTGCCCACAAATGGGCACCATCATGAAACAAATTAAATCAGCAGTGCCACCTCATCTGTGCCATGTCAGTGCCGCCATGTCAGTGCCACCTCATCAGTACCACCTTATTAGTGGTACATCAGTGCCGCCATGTCAGGGCCCCGTCAGTGCAGCCATATCAGAAGAAAACTTACTTATTTGCAAAAAATTTTAACAAAGAATTTTTGGTCTTTTTTATTTGTTTCACAAAAAAATAAATCGCAGGGGTGGATCAAATACCACCAAAAGAAAGCTCTATTTGTGGGAACAAAATGCAAAAAAAATTTGTTTGGATACAGTGTTGTATGACCGTGCAGTGTCATTTAAAGTGCAACCGCGCTGAAATTTGAAAATGGGCTTGGGCAGGAAGGTGTCTAAGTGCCTGGTATTGAAGTGGTTAAAAATAAAAAGTGCTTTCAACCACCTGGCCACTGCACATAAACGGCCTGGGTGATACTTTCCTCGTTCTGAGAGGACGGTCAGGACTGTCCCCCAGAACGAGTGCTCACAGTGCTGCCAGGAGGCGTGCTGTGGCTCGATCCTGTGATCATTATCACAAAATCAAGCTAAACAGAGATCGGGATATGGGCACTGTGATTGGCCATCCCAATCACGTGGTGGATGCGACCAATCACTGCCATCACAATGTAAACAGAGACGTGCATCTCCGACAGTACTCCCTACCAAGCTCAGTGCGGGGGGGGGGGGGGGGGGGAATCTGCAAATCTGTGACAGCTCTGTGTGAGGATGATTTTACACAGAGAGAGCTGGTTGATCCATCCTAAGAGCACAGTCCGATATTGGCCACTCCTGAGTTGGTGTGCGGAGTTCTCATTTGCTGATGTGACATCAGGATATCAATCCTACAGGCTCCTTATAGCTTGCCTTCTGATAAGCGCAATATCCGTGTGGTGGTGGATCACACAGTGTTGTTCACGTTATTGTTCTATACAAGTCACTCATTCACTATTGGATTTCTTTACATGGACTTTACTGAACTTTATTGTTTGAATATTCTTTTGTCATTTAAATGTTCAATTAGTAGATATTATAAGCACACAGCGCAGCTTTTTTCTGTTATTATTTGGACTTATACTGCTGCCTGCAGTACACTGCGCCCAAAAGGTCATCTCTTCATGACCTTTTACATCTATTTGATAGAACCTGTTAAATGTATGGACTGAAGACCAAGTTGCGGCCTTGCAGATTTGAGCCATGGAGGCTTGGTGATGCACTGCCCAGAAGTACTAACAGCCCTGGTGGAGTGCGCTTTAATAAGAAAAGGTGTAATTTTCCTCTTTAAACCATAAGCTTGAACAATCACTTGACAAATCCATTTAGAAATAGTACATTTCGGCACTGCCTGTCCTTTAAGGACCTTCTGGCAACAAGCAAAATATCGGTTTTACGAATCTGAGCAGTCGCCTTCAAGTAGACCTTGACCGCTCTCAACCACATCCAAAGAATGTAGTGACCTTTCTTAAGCAGAACGAGGTTCTGGAAAAAAAAAAGGAGGCAGACAATATCCTGGTTTAAATGAAAACCAGACACAACCTTCGGTAGGAAATTAGGATGAGGAGGCAATACAACCTTATCCTTATGAATAATCAAATATGGCTCTTTAAAAGAAAGAGCAACCAACTCAAACTCTTCTAAAAAAAAAAAAAAAAAAAATTTCCTTGTCAAAAGGACCAAGGGAATATTTCGTATCGGCTCAAAAGGCTGTTTTTGTAATGCCGACAAGACTAAATTGAAGTCGCAAGAGTTCAGGGGTGACCCAACCGGAGGATTAATTTGCGTTACCCCTTGAATAAAGCTACGAGCCAGAGAGTGTGAAGCAAGTGGCCATTGAAAAAACACTGATAAGGCCGACACCTGGCCTTTGATAGTACTCAAGGCCAGCTTAATTTTTAATCCCATCTGTAGAAATTCAAGGATCCTACCTATGACATATTTCCTGGGGTGCCAACCCATGGATTCACAAGAGGAGACACATGCCTTCCAGACCCCAATATATGACTCTGGAGGCCGGCTTCCCAGCATTAACCAAAGTAGAAACTACTGAACCCGACAGCCCACGGTCTTTCAGAACGTGGGTCTTAATAGCCAAACTGTTCAATTTAGCATTTGTAAGATGGGATGGAATACCGGACCTTGCGAGAGAAGGTCTGGCCACGGTGGTAGGGTCCCCTACTGCCATCTATACAATATCTGCATACCAAGATCTCCTGAGCCACAAGAACCACCTCCTTCCCTTCCTGCTTGATCCTGCGCAGAAGCAGCAGAACAGGAGGGAACGCAAAGATCAGTGAAAACTGATCCCGCGGAAAAACCAAGGCATCTGTTCCGCATGCCAGCGGATTTTTTGTCCTTGACACAAAGTTGTCGATTTTTGTTGAACCTTGACGCAAACAGATCCACGTCCGGAATTCCCCATCTTTGGACATATTGACAGAAATGTCAGGGTGAAGAGACCATTCTCCTGGAAACAACTGTTGGCGACTCAAGTAGTCTTTCCTGGAATGAGAACTGCCGATAGGCAAGGAATGTTGTCTTCTGCCCAGGATAGGGTACGATTTCACCTCTCTGAGCCGCACGACTTCTTGTGCCCCCTTGGTGATTGATATAGGCCACTGTGTGGCATTGTTGGATTGGATCCTGACAGGACAATTCCGTAATCTGAGCGTCCAGGCCTTCAGGGCCAGGCGTGCTGTCCGAATCTCTACAATATTGATGGGCAAGGTCATTTCTGTTTTGGACCATTTTCCTTGGACAGAAGCTTCTTCCAGGACTGCTCCCCAGAACAGAAGGCTGGCATCTGTTGTCACCACCTTCCAGGTAACTGGTAGGAAGGACTTTCCTTTCTGAAGATTCTTGGATATCAACCAACTGAGGTTTTGATGCACTTTGGGGGGATAGCCGCACTGGGAAGTCTAGAGCTTGAACCTTCTCGTTCCAAGGTGACAGGATACTGTTTTTCAGCAGTTTCGAATGAAACTGCGCAAAAGGAACAGCCCCGAAAGATGCTACCATCTTTCCCAACAATCTCATGCAAAGTCGAATAGAAGGATTATTCTTTGCTTTGACCACCTGAATCAGTTCCCTTATGGAACTGATCATTGCCTGGAGCAGAACACCCTCTTCTAAGCTGTATCTATAATCAGGCCCAAGTACTGCAATCTCCTTGATGGTTTTAAGGAGGATTTCTCTAGGTTGAGAATCCAACCTAGGTATTCCAAGTAGCTGACTGTGGTGACCAAACTCTGGTTTAGGCGGGCTACCGACTGATCTATCAAGAGTAGATCTAAATAAGCTGGAATCGTTATACCCTGAGCCCTTAATCTAGCTTAAGGGGGAGCCAGAACCTTTGTAAACACTCGAGGTGCAGTAGCTAGACCGAAAGGCAGAGCTACAAACTGAAAATGAAGACTTTCCATCTCGAAGCGTAGATATTTCTGGTGAGCAGGGAAAATGGGTACATGTAGATAAGCATCCTTGATGTCGATTGGCGCTAGGAGTTCTCCACCTTGTAGAATGGAGACCACTGATCGGAATGACTCCATGCGAAAAGAGCGGATATTCAAAAAGCGGTTTAGATCTTGGAGATCCAAAATGGGTCTGACATCCCCGTTTGGTTTTGGTACCGTAAAAAGGTTTGAATAAAACCCTAACCCTCGCTCTTCCATGGGGACCACCAATATCACTTTTTGAGACAAGAGATGATCCAAAGCCAGAAAGACTTTTTTTGGGTCTCTGGGAACGTTTGATCTGAGAAAACGAGGAGACGGAACTCTCTGAACTCTAGTCTAACCTAGAGATATTAAGGAAGCCACCCATTTGTCTTGACACTGTTCCTGCCAGACCCTTGAGAACCGCAGAAGTCTTCCCCCCCCACTCGAGCGAGTGAGGGTGCCCCTTCATAAGGCGGTTTTAGTATTTTGTTTAGTGGGTTTCCTCCCACAGGGCCTCTTTTGACCCTGGGGTTGACCCTGAAATTTACCTCTTGAATTTGACGGTGGAAGCCGTTGTGACTGCCTGAAGGCAGATGCTCCTGGCACTGGAGAAAAAGCTAGTTTAAAAGAAAAATGCTTAAACTTCTTCATAACTGGTAAAAGGGAACTTTTTCCATTAGAAATTCTTTGGATGTATTTATCCAGATTGTCTCCAAACAACTGTTCACCATGAAATGGAAAACTAGTCAAGAGCTTTTTGCATGGCGCTTTGGCTGACCAATTTTTCAACCATAGAACTCTATGCACATGTACCAGCATGAGCTGTGGGGCCTGGATAATAGAATCTTTCATATCGTCTACTGTAAAACATAACGCCTCTGATATCCCGGACAAATCTTGGGCCTGCTGATCAGGAATAATCTTGAGCACCTCTTTAAACTGGTATTTTAAGGACTGACATACCCCAATCACTGCCAGCGCAGGCTGAACCACTGAATCTGCCAGATAAATATTGTTTTTAAATAGGAATTACAACTTCTTATCCATTGGATCCTTCAGCATTTGAGCATTGTCTACCGGACAAGTCAAGTTTTTGTTCAGAGGATATAGCAGCGTCAATTGCTGGAATCCCCTATTTCTTATTCAACTGTTCCTCCATAGGATAAAGTGTTAAACTATTTTTTCCTCCCAAAAAAGTTTTCATCTGGGTGCTTCCACTCCGAATACATAAGCTTTTTCAGTAATGAATGGATAGGAAAAGCCTGAATAGGTTGGGGAGGCTTTAGCGAACCCAAAGAAGTGGGCTCATCGACTGACTCCGCTACTAGCAGCAAAAATGTGGAGCGGACCAATTCATTGAGAGATTGTACCAATCCATCCGTATTTGACTCTTCAGAAGAGTAGTCATCAGCCTCTTCCTGGTCTCCTGAGAGAAAAGAGTCATCTCTCGCCCCCTGTTGCTCAGTTTTAGGGTCCTGCATAATGGACGGGGACCTGTTACGCTTAATCCCACTCTGGGATGCAATTAAGGCATCAATTTTTTGTTCCAAGCCTAAAATGGTTGAGGAATAGTAAGTAGTAATATATACAGGGGCTGCAGTGTTAAAAGCAGCTGCAACACCCGGTGTCCCTGATGGCTCACTCTGACCAGCCATATCACTCTCAGGGGAGTATGCCATCTTTTTTTTGAGAGGCTTCCCTGTGGCTGTAGAAGTCTTTCTAGAGCCCTTTTTTGAGGTGCTTAGCCCCCTTCTGACCATAGCCCGATGCACAAAGCAAAAGGTACTACACTTGTGTCCCTCCGTCAGCTTGACGTTCTTCCTCGTGAAGAGGGGGAGAACACAGCACAGGTGGGGGGTGTCTGAAGAGGAGAACACCCCCCCCCCAGACTTACCGTAGGTCTGCTCCTGGCTGGAGAGAAAGGAAGCCAGCTGCTCCGGACTCTGCGTGATCTTTAGAGGAAGCATGAGAAGGTATGTACTCCATACAGCCCCCAGTGGTGACACATAGGCATGACATTTACTAAAATAATGGAAACCTTCATAAGAAAATTAAAAAATTTCTTCGAAAACTCCAATTACCTTTCCTGCCAGCAGGGTTTCCTGTGGTAAAACCAACAGACCCAATCATAACCCTTAACAGTGGGTTCCGTTAACAAACCTTCAGGAGCTGAGGACCCTCAGGGAATTCACAATCCTGGACCTGTAATAGCACTTCCGCCAGTAAAACTTTATGGCCTTAATACCAAAAGTACTGGATCCCGGGGTCCAGCTCTCTAAAAAGAGAAGTGTTTACAGGCAAAACCTTGTTTCTTCGGACACGAGGCCCGGGTACCATTCAATTCGGGCTAAAAGACACTGAATGGATCCGGCTGCATAGCTAGCCCCAGCAAGGATTGCTCCAGTGGGCAAAGCACATCTTTACTCGTGACCAACACCTTAGACACTGGCGAAAAAACTGAGGTACTCCCAGTAGTGGGAGGGGTTATATAGGGAGTGGACTTCTTGTCTTAGGATGTGCCAGTGTCCATCACCTGAAGGTGGCCTATAACCCACATGGTAACTACTATGGCTCTGTGTCCCGTGATGTATGATAAATGGTTTGTTTCTCTCAGAGCAGCCAGGCTCCTCGTGCCACCTTGATGGCTGATGCAGTTGCAGTTAACTGACAGTGTTTGTTAACTGCACCTGTATTTGTGGCCCCTGGGAGTTTGGTTTTCTACTGACCATGTTCCCTGAAATATTTAAGACTGTTAAGTTAACAGTTAAAATAATTTTTTGTCAATATTTTTTGTGTTGGTCTATGTGTGCTTCATAATTTAGACATACACGGAAATAGTTTAAAGTGTACAGACTAATATGTGTATAATAATTTAAAGGATAATAATTATTAATAAAAGGCCATCAGAATCTCAAAAGATATTCCATGACCTCCAACATAACAGATAAATCTTAGAAGAAAAATACATTTATCCTATAAAGATTAGATTTTATAGAATGCAGGCTTTCCCTGAAAACCTGAAGATAGACATTTCTCGTTCCAGAGTGCCATCACTTATTGATTATACACGCAAATAGTTAATCTGAGCTACCAATAAGTCTACATCCTCTGGGCAGGTTTCAGAAGTTTTTTTTAGTGAATAGCAAGCTCAGGGTGACAAGGGATAACACCCATCACACACTCACAATCATTGATACCCAACATCTTCAAGAGGACTTACACCGATCTACAGGAAGACACACGCATACTAAAAATGCCATTTTGAAAGGTTAGATTCCACATAAAGCTCAGCCTATCTCCCCCGCATTGGTCGGCAGCAATCCTAATACCCTGCACTTTTCAGCCAAGCGATCTTTTTTCCCTATTCAGAGGATAACTATAGTTGCAGATTTTCATAAAGATTTTCTTTATGTGTACAATAGTTTTGTGCTGGCTGATTTGGTACCTCATCACGGTACCCAAATACCTCGAGATTAGGTTATATTTTGATGTATTGGCATAATTAGCAGACGAACCCCACCTGTGAATTCGACAGCAGCGGGTTAATGGGCAGAGTTGGTCAACCACAGATTGTCTGCCAAATTTAGATTAGCGTCATGAATTGGAAATAGTTTTGATCAAAGATACATCATAACTGATTAACAGTAAACACCTTATAACCCTTTTCTTTGTACACTCACCCCCCACCAGGGCCATCTGTTGAAACCTATGCTACTCCATGCCATTCGTTTCTTAATAATGCTTGTAAAAATGTTTTTTCTATAGTTTCCCAGTCTGTACTTTCATCTAAGTCTATGGTGTTTAAAGAAAATCTGCATAGGGCAAATAATCTCTGGAATAGTTATTAGTGTAATTAGTTTTAGTAAATTACTTTGTATTGGAGATACATTAAACAATTGGTATAGCTGACTCAATCATTCAACCATCACTAACCATCTACAAAGAAAAAAGGGCAGAAGGCAGTTGGAGTAATTGTTCTGCAACCACACAACCCTGAAAAGACATGTCATGTTGGTTGTTCATGGTCCTAGTCCAGCTAGCTGTAGTTTGACACACAACAGGCTGGACCTGCCAAAATAAAGAGTTTTTAAAAGCATCTCAAAATATTATGTCCGCAGAATCTTTAAAAGGTGGAACAACTTAAACGAATTCAGCCCCGGAAGGATTTACTCCCTTAATTACCAGGCCATTTTTTGCGATACGGCACTGCGTTACTTTAATTGACAATTGCACGGATGAGCGACGCTGTACCCAAATAAAATGAATGTTTTTTTCCCTCACAAATAGAGCTTTCTTTTGGTGGTATTTGATCACCTCCGTTTATTTTTTTGCGCTATAAAACCAAAAATACTGACAATTTTGAAAAATAATATTTTTTACTTACAAAAAAAAAAAATTCTTCATTTTAGGCCAATATGCAATCAACATATTTTTTGTTAAAAAAAAATCCCAATAAGCGTATATCGATTGGTTTGCTCAAAAGTCATAGCGTCTACAAACTATGGGATAGGTTTATGGACTTAATTTTTATTTTTTTTTTTTTTTTTACTGGTAATGGTGGCAATCAGCGATTTTTAGCAGGACTGCAACATTGCAGCGGACAAATCTGACCCTAGGTGACACTTTTTGGGGTCTAGTGACAATACAGTGATCAATGCTTTAAAAAAAATGCCCTGATTACTGTATAAATGACACTGGCAAGGAAGGGGTTAACATCAGGGGCGATCAAAGGGTTAAGTGTGTTCCCTCAGTGTGTTTCTGTGTGGGGGAAGCACTGACAGGAAGAACACCAAGATCTCTGTTCCTGATTACTAGGAACAGAAGATCTCTGTATACTTATACAACCCCCCCCCCCCCCCCCAAACTCACTCATTCAGGTCTTTAAGGACCTAGCTTTGAGTTAGAGATTCTACAAATTATGGCATATATATTTGAAAATGCATCAATCCTGATGTACTGACGGCGGGCCCATCTCATTTGAGGCAAATCAAATGCCAGGACAGTACAAATACTCCCCAAATTAACAATTTTTTGTAAAGTAGACTGTCCAAGGTATTTAGTAAGAGGCATGGTGAGTTTTTTGAAGTTGAAAATTTTTTGGAAAACAAAAAAAAAAACGTATTTTACTTACTGTCACCAGTGCAGTACAGTGCCATACGACTGGTGGGGCGGTGGATCAGGGAAACTAACTGCTGATTGTATGTTGAAAAAATATAATTTGACATTTTTTTATACTTATTACAGTAGTTTAGTGCCACCATCGTGTTTAGGATTTCAGTTTTTTTACACTTTGACTGCTGTTACAGTAATGATCACTTAACGGCAATGTTTTGAATAGTCATAAGGGGGTTACATTCATAACAGGTGTGATTGTGTGTGGTGATTGGCCCACAGCTATTACATGGTACAGCGTGCTGTGATTGGCACAGGTACCATGTGATAGTATTGGGATAGTGTGACTGGCCCACAGTTAAGCACAGCTGTTATGAATGAAACCTATGACAATTAACACTGTGATCATGTGATTGCATAACCTGTCCGGTGGACTCAGCAGTCACTGGAGCGGCGCGCCCATCTGCTGGCAACGTACATGTACACGATTGTGCTTGGCTGTGCCGTTCGCTCGCAGTAAAAATACTGTGGGCAGGACGGCTAGTGGTTAAGGGAAATATACAGGTGAAGAGACACTGGATTCAAGTTTCTTTTCCTCCTTTGTATTTTGTTTTTTTTTTCCACCCGCACATGTTAAAGCCCTAGTTAGTTTCATAGTTAGTAAAGTTGAATAAAGACACCAGTCCATCCAGTTCAACCTGAGTGAGTGTCTTCAATTGTCCCTATCCCTGTACATTGCACACTCACATCGGTCCCTACCCTCAAGGAGCCCACAATTCAAGGTTCCCATTCATATACTAGGGCCAATTTGTGGACAGAAGCCAATTAACCTACCTGCACGTCTTTGGATCATTTTAAAAATATTTTTTGTGTTTTTTCATTCTGTGGAAAGAAATCAACATACCAAAAACACCTTCATGAACTATTTAAGGCTGGGTTCACACCATTGCGAATTGGATGCGGGTTACCAGCATCCAATTCACAATAGCAGAAGATTTTGACCTGCTCTCCATGGACTGAAATCGGCCCTTAAATGGTGAACCAGGACACACTGGACTCCTGCTGTGAGACATATGCTGTGACTGTGTGAAGCCAGCCTAAATTTATTTACTCCATGGGGGAAAAAAAAAAAAAAAAATTATTTATTTAGCCAAAATGTTCTGATTTGTGTTTAAACTGCAGTACTTTGGTCATCCCTATTTGTTAACTTATAATAAAAAAAAATGTTAAATACGCAAAGCAGGGTAGCAATTAGGGCTGCAACTAACGATTATTTTCATAATTGATTAGTTGGCCGCTAATTGTTTCAATTACTCGGTTAATAACCTTAAGAAAATGTGTGGTGTATAATTTTAGTTACTATGTAAAGTTAAAAAAAAAGTTAATTTATTCTTAAATATCTATGCAGTGGTAAATCTAAATAACCAACTATATGGTTAGGGAGCAAGATATATAGAAGAGATACCGTATTTATCGGCGTATAACACGCACCGGCGTATAACACGCACCCCAAGTTTAGGAGGGAATTTTAAGGAAAAAAAGTTTTAGGAGAGAAGTTTAGGGGAAAAAAAAAAAACTTACATTTAAGCGTCATTTGCAGCTTGCCCAGCGTCATTTGCAGCTTGCCCAGCGTCATTTGCAACCTGCCCAGCGTCATTTGCAACCTGCCCAGCGTCATTTGCAACCTGCCCAGCGTCATTTGCAACCTGCCCAGCGTCATTTGCAGCCTTGCCCAGCGTCATTTGCAGCCTTGCCCAGCGTCATTTGCAGCTTGCCCAGCGTCATTTGCAGCTTGCTAGTGTCATTTGCAGCTTGCTAGTGTCATTTGCAGTTCGCCTGTGTTTAAATTTCCCGCCGCGAGAAATACCACGCATGCGCGGCCGAAAAAGGCCGAAGTGCGGCCGAAAAAGACCGAGCCGACTGTTCAGCTCCGCTCGGAGTCCCGCCTCCCTGCTGTTTCGGGAGCGAGCGTAGGGAGGCGGGACTACGAGCGGAGCTGAACAGCCGGCTTCGGTCTTTTTCGGCCGCGCTTCGGCTTTTTCCGGCCTTTTTTCGGCCGCGGTTCGGCCTTTTTCGGCGCCGCAACCGATTTTTGTCATTTTTTTTTTTGGGGTATCGCCGTATAACACGCACCCACGACTTTCCCCCGATTTTAAGGGGGGAAAAGTGCGTGTTATACGCCGATAAATACGGTATACTGTATATACCATTAGAGGAGATATACAGTATAAACTATAAAAGGGTGAATCTGGTAAATATCAGACTCAGAGATGAAGTTTTATTTTAAAAAAAACAATGTCTTCCTTAAAAAAATTCAATTTAACCACATGCCGACCGCGCTATAGACGAAAGACGGCTACAGCGCTGTCGGCTTGTTCCAAGTGGACGTCCTACGGACGTCCTCCTAGAAACTTGCAGCCGACAGCGCTGTAGCCGTCTTTCGTCTATAGCGCGGTCGGCATGTGGTTAAATTGAATTTTTTTAAGGAAGACATTGTTTTTTTTTTTAAATAAAACTTCATCTCTGAGTCTGATATTTACCAGATTCACCCTTTTATAGTTTATACTGTATATCTCCTCTATATCTCGGGAACATCCTGATAGCGGCCGTTTACCACGTGATCGCTCCGTCAAATGACGGAGCGATCACATGTACACAAACCGGCGTCACGTCATGACGCTGGTTCCTCCCTCCTCTCTGTACCGATCGGTACAGTGAGAGGGGAGAAGCGGAAAGGGGGAGAGACGGGACCAGCGCTGTGGGCTGGATGTGTAGTGCCCACAGCGCTGGTCAGTGCCTGCCCATACTCTGCCAATAATTTTTAATAGAAACAATTTTTTTTTTTTTTACTGAATTTTCTGTATTTTTTGATTTATAGCGCAAAAAATAAAAAACCCAGCGGTGATTAAATACCACCAAAAGAAAGCTCTATTTGTGTGAAAAAAAGGACACAAAATTCATTTGGGTACTGTGTTGCATGACTGAGTAATTGTCATTCAAAGTGTGAGAGCACCGAAAGCTGAAAAGTGGTCTGTTAGGAAGGGGGTTTAACTGCCCAGTGGTCAAGTGGTTAAAAAGGTTTGTTCGATTTTCTAATCGTTAGTGGGGTCAAATCGACGTTCATTTTCAACCACAGTGACGGGAAAATTTGGAAATAGAAAATTTCTTGGTCAAAGGAATTTTCAGACAGCGTATGTGGTTTTCGTTCAAAAATGACATTCATTTTAAAAACAGAATGTTAAAAACAAAGCGAAAATGTCAAAAATTATTTCATTCATCGAATGTACAAAGATTTTTAGTCTGAAATATTGATCCGGGTGGCAAGCATAAGGCTCGGTACACACCTATGCAGTTTGCTTTTGCTCTGATTTTTGCGCACAAGATTTTGCTGCCATTTGCGTTTTTGCTTTTTTTTTTGGCCAATTTGTTGTTGGGCAGTTAAACACAAATTGCTGGAAAAAAATGCATTACATGCTTTTCTGCAGCTTCTCCATTGAAGTATATTGAACCAAAAAAAGCATTGTTTTGCATTTAAAAAAAAAAAAGTCCCTGACCCTTTCCAAATACGCAGCGGCTAAAAAAGCATAGAAGTGAACGGGTCCCATAGAAAACCATGTAAATGAACTGTAGTGCGTTTCTGAAAAAAGCACCAAAAAACAGATGTGAACCAGGTCTTAGACATTTAGTAACATAATGGGGTTAAAAATACTAAAATTAGCCCTTTACAGTACTAAAAAAAAAAAAGATGATAATAACTAATGTAAGGGGTTCATTTTTTTACTGTAGACCTGTGAAAGTAATATTTACAGTAGCGATTTGCTCTTTTTTGTACTATAAAGGGCTCATTTTTTTTTTTTTTTAGCCCCATTATGTTACTGGCCAATTTATCGATTAAAATAGTAATCGATTTCATAATCGATTAGTTGCTGATTCATCGATTCGTTGTTTCAGCCCTAGTAGCAATTGAACTCCCAGCAAGTTGATGCCCAATACCCAGTACTTTACAATACCCTCCACACCTTTTGGCAAACCTTAAAGCAGAAATATGGGCACTTTTTCCCCCCATTTTAAATCGTAACATAGTTGGTAAGGTTGAATAAACACATCAGTCCATCCAGTTCAATCTGTAGGGGTGAGTATAGAAAAATAATTTCCCATATCGTCTTAAATTGTTTACGTTAAGATGAACGCCCAAGAGTCTTTTAAAACTATCCATACTTCCTGACACCACAGATTGTGGAAGAGAGTTCCACATCCTTACTGCCCCGACAGTTAAAAACCCCTTACACAGCTTAAGGTAAAACCACTTCTCATCCAGTCTCATTGTGTGGCCTCGGGTCCTCACTTATGCTGGGATCACCATTGAGATATTTGCAATCATATCCCCTTCTCAAGCGTCTCTTCTCCAGTGAGAATAAATTTAGCGCTTGTAGTCGTTCCTCATAATTCAGGTTCTCCAGTCCCCATATTAACTTAAAGTGGAAGTAAACCCCCCTATCGTTTTCAGCCAAGGAAGCTGCCATCTTTGCCTCTGTTTAATCTTCAACTGCCACGGTGCAGCACATGTGATCCGTTATGACACCAGCCATTGGATGGTTTGACTGTTTGGTTGAGAGCACAGCCAATGTGCAGTTAGCATTCCCGGTATGCCTTTTTTTTTTTAAACTGTTAAATCAATGGGTTTACTTCCGCTTTAAGTGCCCTTCTCTGGACACTCTCAGGCACAGCCTTTCAGAAGACTGGTGACCAGAACTGGACGAATACTCAAAATGTGGCCAAACCAGAGAGTTTTATAAAGTGGTAGAATAATCGTCTCATCTCTTTTTAATGCATGCCAATATTCTGCTGGCTTTGGAAGTCGCAGCTTGACGCTGCATGCTATTGCTCAGTCTGTCTTTTACTAGGACTCCTAGATCATTCACCATCCTGGAAGCCCCTAGAGATTCTCCTCCTAAATAGTAACGTGCGTTTATATTTTTACCGTACATTTACCAGTATTAAACTTAATTTGCCATATAGTAGCCCACTCAATTACTTTATTCAGGTCCTCTTGTAAAGTTACTATATCCTGCTGTGTTATTGCCCTGCATATTTTTGTGTTGTCAGCAAACACTGAGATCTAGATATTTATCCCATCTCCTGTGACATTTATAAATAAAACAGAATTGGTCCCAGGACAGAGCCCTGGGGTACCCCACTGACCACTCTGAGTACGTTATTTATCACGACCCTTTGGACACGCCCCCGTAGCCAGTTTTCTATACAGATACATACCCTATGGTCCATGCCTACAGAATTCAGCTTGTAGATTAAGCATTTGTGTGGGACTGTATCAAATGCTTTTGCAAAATCCAGATACACCACATCCACTGGCCTATTTTTTGTCCAGATTGAAGCTCACTTCCTCGTAGAATGTTAATAGGTTTGTTTGGCAAGAGCGACCTTTTGTAAACCCATGCTGAATACTGCTAATTATAAGGTTTTGATCAGCAAATACTTGGATATGGTCCATTATCATCCCTTCAAATAGTTTACAAACTACGGATGTTAGAATGACAGGCCTATAGCTCCCAGGAATAGATCTCTGCCCTTTTTTGAATATTGGTACCACGTGGGCTTTTCGCCAATCAGCTGGTACCAATCTTGTCAGTAAGCTGTCCATGAATATTAGGAATAGTGGTCTGGCTATAACCTGATTGAGTTCTTTAAGGACTCTCGAGTGTAAGCCAACTGGTCCCGGTGATTTATTTAAGTTAAGCTTCTCTAATCCTCTCTGAATTCTAGCCTCCGTTAGCCACAAAGGTAGATCCTGTGGCGTATAGCCAACAATACTATCATGGTCAGAATAACCCTCCTTTTCCTGTGTGAAGACTGAGAAGAAAGCATTTAGTAAAGCTGCCTTCTCTTTGTCATCTGTAACTTCCTTCTTTCTCATCCTTTATGGGGTTTATGTGTTCCGCCCTCGCCTTTTAACCATCAAGATATTTAAAAAACCTCTTGGTATTTTTTTACTCTCCTCCGCTAGGAGTCTCTCAATCTTTTTTTTTTATTTTACCTGCCCCGATTGCGTACTTGCACCTCCTATTGCATTCGTTGTATTGTTTGAAAGCCGACATTGACCCCTACCCCTTTTTTGTGTCCTTCATATGACATTTTACTTTTTTTCTTCAGGCACCCAGGTTTAATCTTCTTTCCTCTATATTACCTCTTGGAATGCATTCAGTGATACATTTATTTAATATATTCCTAAAGAATTCCTATTTTCCCTCTGTGTTCAAGGTTTTAAGAATTTGGTCCCACTTAATACCCAGCAGCATTGAGCGCAAATAGAGTAAGAGAAGGTTATAACCGCTGTCAGTTTTACCGTGTTCCATTGGGAGGGGGGGGGGGGGGGGGGGGGGATTTCCCTTCACTTCCTGTACCATAGCCTAAACAGGAAGGAAGCGTAAATTCCTACAAATTAGGGGATCTCTTGGGGCCCTCAGGACACCAGAACTAGTGTCCCCATTGGAAGATTTCCCCAAAATTACTTTGGGGACAATCCAAAATATGGGATCTTTTACTTTCAATGATAATGTTAAACAGGACAAAGAGGGTGAATCTCCTTAACCACGTCCCATCCAGGCAAATTCTCTCCGTGTAAAATTCATAATTTTTTTGCTATAAAATTACATAGAACCCCCAAACATTATACATTTTTTTTAGCAAAGACCCTAGAGTATACAATGGTGGTAATTTTTTTTTTTACCGATCACAGGTTTTGAGCTACAGAGGAGGTCTAGGCCTAGAATTATTGCTCTCGCTCTAATATTCGCGGCGATACCTCATGTGTGGTATGAACACAGTTTTCATATGTGGGTGGGACTTGCGTATGCGGTCACTTCTGCGTGCGAGCACACGGCGCTTTAAATTTATTTTTTATTGTTAATTTTACCTTTTTAGTTTGACACTATAAAAAAACAACATTTTTTTGATCACTTTTATTCCTATTACAAGGAATGTAAACATCCCTTGCAATAGGAATATGGCATGATCGGTCCGCTTTACAGTGAGATATGGGGTCAATAAGACCCTGCATCTCGCCTCTAGGCTGGGAAGCCTGAAATAAAAAAAAAAACGATCACGGATATTGGGGAACTGGAGAAAGTGCAGGGAAGGGCAACCAAACTGATAAGAGGCATGGAGGAGCTCAGCTATGAGGAAAGATTAGAGGAACTGAGTTTATTCACTCCTGATAAGAGGAGATTAAGGGGGAATATGATCAACATGTACAAATATATAAGGGGTCCATATAGTGAACTTGGTGTTGAGTTATTCACTTTATAGTCAACAAAGAGGACAAGGGGGCACTCTTTACGTCTAGAGGAAAAGAGATTTTATCTCCAAATACGAAAAGGTTTCTTCATAGTAAGAGCTGTGAAAATGTGGAATAGCCTCCCTGCAGAGGTGGTTCTGGCCAGCTCAGTATATTGCTTTAACCACTTAAGGACCGCCTCCAGCACATTTACGTCGGCAGAATGGCACAACTGGGCACAAGCACGTACAGGTACGTTGCGCTTTAAGAGCCGAGCCACGGGAGGCGCGCTCGCGGCCCGGTCCTGAGCTCCGTGACCGTGGCACCCGCGGACCCGATTGACGACGGTGTCCTGCGATCGGGTCACAGAGCAGAAGAACGGGGTAAACAAACCTCTGCCCGTGCTTCCTAGTGAGGCTGTCACTGATTGTCTTTCCCTATGACAGGGAACAGACAATCAGTGCTGTCACATGCCAAGCCACGCCCCCTACAGTAAAAAAAAAAAAAAAAACACATAGGTCACACTTAACCTCTACACTGCCCCCTGGTGGTTAACCCCTTCACTGCCAGTGACATTTTTACAGTAATCAGTGCATTTTTAAAATCGCACTGATCGCTGTAAATGCCAATGGTCCCAAAAATGTGTAAAAATTGCCATGTTGCAGTCACAATAAAAATCGCTGATCGCCGCCATTACTAGTTAAAAAAAAAATAAAAATTTATAAAAATGCCATAAAACTATCCCCTATTTTGTAGACGCTATAACTTTTGCGCAAACCAACCAAAGCTTATAGCGATTTTTTTTTTACCAAAAATATGTAGAAGACGACGTATCAGCCTAAAAACTTTCAGAATTGTTGCTTTATTTTTGTTTATAGCGCAAAAAAATAAAAAAACGCAGATGTGATCAAATACCACCAAAAGAAAGCTCTATTTATGGGGGAAAAAAGGACGCCAATTTTATTTGGGAGCCACGTCGCCTGACCGCGCAATTATCAGTTAAAGCGACGCAGTGCCGAAACGCAAAAAGGGGCTGTTTTTTAAGCTGCAAATTGGTCCGGGGCTTAAATGGTTAAGAAAGGCCTGGATTATTTCCTAAATGTACATAATATAACTGGGTACTAACATTTATAGGTAAAGTTGATCCAGGGAAAATCCGATTGCCTCTCGGGGGATCAGGAAGGAATTTTTCCCCCTGCTTTAGCAAATTGGATCATGCTCTGCTGGGGTTTTTCGCCTTCCTCTGGATCAACTGTGGGTATAGAATTGGGTATATGGGATTGTATGATTTTTTTTGCGGTTGAACTGGATGGACTAGTGTCTTTTTTCAACCTAACTAGGCAACGGCTTCCCAGCCGAGGTGGCGCCATTTGTTTGAATGCAGAGGCCGGGTGTGACGTCATAACATCGCGCCCGGCCTACGAACGATCATAGAAACTCTGGCGACCATCTGGTCTGCCGTAAATCTCTATGGTCACCATCCAAGGCCAGCGGATGCGTTTTCCGACTCACCGTCATGGAAGCGGTGAGCCGTTAGAAGCACCGAAAGGCGGCGGGTATGTCCCCTCTCGGCACCAGTAAGCACGATCAAGCTATGATCATTCTTATGGTGAAGGGAATCGCTGGCACTAAAAGATGATATCTGAATGATGCCTGTAGCTGCAGGCATCATTCAGATATACCCGCACAAAGTCAAGGATGTCATATGACATACCTTGGGCGGGAAGTAGTTAACAGGTACACAGACAGCGACAAAAACTGACAAGTAGTTTAACCCCTGTAGAAGTTTGGAAAATTCCCACTATTGCGATTACTTTCAATGACAATGGTAAACAGGACAAATATAAAGGGTGAATCGCCTTAACAGGAGCAAAGGTAGCAATGAAAACCTGAGAAGTATTCTAATCCCTCTCCATTATTAGGAGAGCAGGCAGAATGTCAGGATCACCAGGTATTTCACACAAAGGAAATACAAACAGGGTACTTTTTGACAACAGACGACAGGAATATGAAATGCTGGGATAACACTTTCCAACTACAAACCAAACGTGCTCATCTAATGAAAGATTACTGCCTTAATCCCTCAACCTATAATTTTTTCATTTACATCTAAATTTGCACATGAAGTCCTCAATGCTCATACACATGATCACTAGGTAGTCATCCCAAGTGTAGGCAGGAATCCAACCCTGGTTAGATAGAATGACCCACCTATGCAAAAGGTGGAAAATAACTTTAAAAAAAGAAAAAGCACATAGATAATGCTAAATTTGGTTAAATGTAGGCTTACATTTCCTCATGAAAGGGTTAGGGACATTAGATTCTCTGAAGTATCCTGATTATCAGTGCAGTCCCACCAGTGCTGCCCCATCAGAGAAAAAATAACCTGTTTGCAAAATTTTAAAACAAAAAACGTTGAAGTTTTTTTTCCCCTCAAAATTTTCGTTTCATTTAGAAAAAAAATAAAAGACAACAAGGGGATTAAAGACCACCAAAAGAAAGCTCTATTTGTGTAAAAAAAAAATTACACTAATTTCTATGGGTAGTGTTGCATGACCACGCAATTTTCATTTAAAGAGGTTAAGATCAGTGATAAAATAGCTCACCGCATTTTTCATGTAATTCACTAAAAAATGCTCACAAAAGGCAGCATATCATTTCATTGAAATTTGCACCATTTAGCTTCTGAAGCCCTTCGGTATTTTTTCCCATGACATATCCACTGGGAAAAATACACAGTGGAGAGGGATTAGAACACCTGTCAGTTCTATTTGCCATCTGTGCCCCTGCTAGAGAGATTCACTCTATTTCTACGTTTCCTCTTGTGAAAGAAAATCCAACATTTTGGGTTGACATTGGAACGCTAACAGAGAGGACATCTTCCCAATAGGACACAGATGGCATTAAAAAAAAAAAAAAAAAAAAAAAAAAAAAAACATCCCCGATAGGGGTTCTAACCCTCCCTTACTTAATCCCAAATGGATTAAAAAAATCTACACTACACAATTTTTTGCTGTGTTATTTGGCAAATTCATTGCTATATCTTTGGACATGTATGTTTGTCTTGATAGAGAATAGCCATTGGGGGAGAGTTACTAAAACTGGAGCTCAGAGAATCTGGTGTAGCTATTCATAGTAACCAGTTTCTAAATTCAGCTTGTTCACTGACAATAACACTTAGTAGCCGATTGGTTCCTATGCACAGTTGCGCCAAATTCTTTGTGCTTCAGTTTTAGTAACTCTCCCCCATTGTCATTCTCGGATGTTCTTTCATAGTGTAGATCTGGTATCCATCTGCCAAACCTTCAAATTGATGACAACCTTCTAACAGCCCAAGTTCCTCACCTTTGTAAGAATACCCAATCCAAATCTGCCTTTGTGAAAATTTGCGCCACAGAACTCAAGCATTTCCATTACCTATAAAAATATGTTCCAACGAGGGATTAGACCATTGTGATATGCATGTACAATACATTATGTTTGGAGTGATTGGGAGGTTTATGCAGCAAACTATATATAGATAGCTATATATAAAAAATAATATTATAATATTATATATACACAAAAAGATCTCTGAAAATCTGGCGAAAGGACAGGAGAAACTAAAGATATTGCACTAAAAGGTAAGAATACTGCGTTTATTAAAATTTTGGTTTCTATGCATTATTGTTGAGACTACCAAAAAGGTAGACTACTCCAAAGTGGTTGTTATATTTTTGCATTGCTTCAATATCATGTGCCTGGGCACTACTAAAAGCATGCATTTCCTTTAGTGAATTGATTTTGTTTTATGCAGTATTTACCAAGCATTTTTTGCTTTTAGGCGGTAAAAATTGCATAAAAGGGATGGTGAAATGTAATTTTCAATATCAAATGTGATATTTGGGAAAATGTGTCACGCGTCCCAAATACCTTATTTCGATATGCTTTAGTGAGTGGACTCTATTAATAGACTTCAATATGTTCAAACATCTGTCCTCTTGCTCACTTCACCTATAAGGCTCTTCATGGTGTGGCACACTATTATCTCTCAGAACTTTTATCAAAGTACACCCCCCTCCCCCCCAATCACCTCTGCTCGTCAAATTCTAGTGTTTTCTGTATCCCCTCTACTCACCTACACTCGATGGGAGACAGAACCTTCTACTGCTATGCTCCAAAACTCTGGAATTCACTTCCAAAGAACATCAGAGTGGTCTTCTCTAAACTCATTCAAAACAAATCTAAACTTTTTTCTTTAGACAAGCTTTCATCTAATTGTCCCTTTTTTTTTTTTAGATTATCCTGTGCATTTCTTATGCTTTTCTTGTAAAGTGCTTTGAGAAGCTACCATTAACCTCTTGCCGTCCAGGCTGGGTCCAGGCAGGGCACGGCTGAGCGAAACTACGTTATGTTACGTCGCTTCGCCTTTTGACCACTAGGGAGGCGTGCGTGTGCCCGGCGGATCGTGCGTTCATTCATACTATGTATGAACACCGATTTCCTTCTCCTCCTAGACAGTCCCATCCCCTACAGTTAGAAACATACATAGGGAACACAATTAACCCCTTAATCGCCCCCTAGTGTTAACCCCTTCCCTGCCAGTGACATTTACACAGTAATCAGTGCATTTTTATAGCACCGATTGCTGTATAATTGTCAATGGTTTAAAAAATGTGTCAAAAAAAGTGTCCAATGTGTCCGCCATAATGCCGCAGTCACAATAAAAATTGCAGATCGCTGCCATTACTAGTAATAAAAATGACAAATCTATCCCCTATTTTGTAGACGCTATAACTTTTTCGCAAACCAATCAATATATGCTTATTGCGATTTTTACCAAAAATATGTAGACGAATACATATCGGCCTAAACTTAGGGGGGAAAAAAAAATTTTGAAAAAAAATTTGGGATATTATAGAAATAAGATAGTGTTTTTTTTTTCCCAGAAAACTGTTTCTCTTGTTTATAGCGCAAAAATAAAAACCGCAGAGGCGATCAAATACCACCAAAAGAAAGCTTTGTGGGGAAAAAAAGGACTTCAATTTTGTTTGGGTACAGTGTCGCACGACCACGCATTCGTCAGTTAAAGCGGCGCAGTGCCGAATCGCAAAGAATGGCCTGGTCATAGAGCAGTCAAATCTTCCGGGGCTGAAGCGGTTAAAGTAGCTATATAAAATAAAGTTATTATTTAAGAATTTGGTAAGCTGCAATAGGTTTGCTTTTGGGTTTATAATCACTTTAACAACTGTGTTGCCTATGCTGTGAGTGGTCGACTGTACCATGCGTTTAGCTGTAGCCAATCACTAGTGATCACAGCTGACATGAATGGCTAACCTATTCAAGACCTGGGATTTCATGGATAGAGACCCTATACAGGAACCCGACGGCAAAACTCTGCATTAATGGAACTTTGTCAGACACAGTAAAAATCGCCAATGGCACGAGACAAGGGTGCGCATTGTCGCCCATTTTATTCATACGCTCGCTAGAACCCTTCATCAGGAAACTAAGGTCAAATCCAAACATCCAGGGTTCTCACATAGCAAATTCAGATTACAAGATATTTGCTTTTCTTCTTAACGAATCCACACGTATCCCTCTCAAACCTCCTACAGGAATTTTCCCTGTACGGCTATATCTCCAACCTGAAGATTTTTTTTTAAACAAGTTTTTATTTTATTCTGCCACCTTACACTTGTGACAAGTTGCATTTTCCCTCCTCTGCATTCTGTGAAGTCTAGCCGGGGTATAGTATTGCTGATGTAGATATCGGAACTGGATCATTTCATCTGTGGAGGAGATAACCGACACCAAGTACGTGTCAAGCACCTCCGTCCACATCTCATCAGACAGCTCCGGGACCACCTCTCTCCACCTAGCCCTAGATTTATCAGTTGAGTACCTAATCCCAGGGCCAACTGCACCATAGTATCTAGAAATTCTCTTTGCAGGCTCTGGGTCTATCAGAACCTCCTACAGCCCCGTATTTTCAACCACAATCACTTCTCCCCCAAACTGCGCATGCGCAGCATGGGCGAGTTGAGCGTATCTAAAATTCCAAGTCCTGGGTATCTCAAACCTTTCCCTCAACTGCTCAAAAGTACACAACCGATCGTCCTGGCAAATCTGGTGTAGATATTTCACACCACACTTAGCCCAGGTTCTATGTCCGTCCTGTAGCTTCTGAAATTCCCCCAACGTCTTATTATACCAAAGTGGGCTATTCGGGGACCTCCAGAGGGGTCCATCCTTCCGCCATTTTGAACAGATATGGAAGATCTTCCCCGGTAGTGCCATCACCAATCCTACCTTTCTCCCCGGTGCCTCCTTTCTGTAGAGGAGATTCTGTAGAGTCTCCTGCGAGGTGACAACCGCCGCCTCCAGGAGAGCCGTGGCATTAGGCGTCTGTGGGAAGAGCCTCCAATGCAGAAAGGAGAGCTGGGAGGCCATAAAGTATGCTCGCAGATCAGGGAGTGCCATTCCTCCCAAAGTGATTGGGAGTTTAAGTACCGCCAGAGACACTCTGGGGGCTTTCGATCCCCACAGGAAACTTATGATAATAGAGTCAATGTTCTTAAATACTCTCAAAATCCCGAAAACAGGAGAGTTTGAGAGGACATAAAGGTACTTGGGCAAAAAAAATCATTTTAAAAAGATTAATCCTTCCGAGAAGCGTCAGGGGTAAATTACGCCACCTCTGCACCTTTTCCCGAAAATTCGTCACTACCGGTGTAAGATTCGTTTCCAGAAAACTGGAGATGGGTAACTTAACCTCAATCCCCAGATAACGGAATGAGCTAGACAGGGGGATGGGACTGTCCAATGGGACTGCCACATCTCCATCCACAGGGAAAAGAGAGGACTTGGTCCAATTAATCCTAAAGCCCGAATAGTCTCCAAATTCCTGGATCAAAACGGAAGGCCTCAGCAAGTGAGGGTCCCGGATCTTGCAAGTAGAGCAACATATAATCCGCATAGAGCGACACGCGTTCTTCAAACTCCCCTATCCTAAACCCCGTCAGCCCCTGAGAGCTGCGAATTCGAACTGCCAGGGGTTCAATGGCCAGAGCGAACAGGTGGAGAGACAAAGGGCACCCCTGCCTGGTCCCTCTAAAGATGGGAAAGGAGTCTGAGACGATCCCATTAACCCTCAGTCTGACCAACGGGTCAGTATATAGTAGTTTGACCCAGGACACAAAGACAGGCCCAAAACCATATGCCTCCAGGAGAAGGAAAATATACTCCCACTCCATGGAGTCAAAGGCCTTCTTTGTATCTAGGGAGGCCACCACCCTAGTTCCACAGTTATCATGTACCGTTTGTAGGTTCACAAACAGTCTTTTAATATTCATCTGTGCACACCTCCCATGAATGAACCCTGTCTGATCTGCATCTACCAGCTTTATGACCATCTGAAGCCTACTTGCAAGCATTTTGGCTAATATTTTTGTATCAACGTTCATCAACGAGATTGGACGGTAGGAATCACACTGTTTTGGATCCTTTCCCCCCTTAGGGATCAGAACCACCAGTGCCTCCCTCATAGAAGGTGGTAGCCTACCCTCCAATCTTGCCCCATTGAACACCTTGAGCAGTAGTTTTGCCATTCCTCCCCTGAATGTATTATACCACTCAGAGGGCAGACCGTCCAACCCAGGAGACTTCCTAGGGGGAAAGGATGCTATGGCTTCCTCCACCTCCTCTACAGTGAACCCCTCCTCTCGAGTCGCTCTGTCCTCTGTCGTAAGGCTAGGAAGGTCTATTTCTTTAACATATTCCGCCAAACTGTCCATCCCCACTGGAACACAAGACTTGTACAGCTCCTGGTAAAATTGAGCAAAGGTTTGGAGTATTCCAGTCGAATCCTCCACTTCAACATTACTGTTATTATACACCGACTTAATGTAAATCGGCTCATATTCCGGCCGCGCCAAGTATGCCAGTAACCTGCCATTCTTGTCGCCAAATTCAAAAATCCTCCTGCGTTGTGCAAGGTTGAGCTTGGTAGTACGATCAGTAAGGACCGTCTTGTATTCCCTGGTTCTGGTATTCAAAGTCAGCAGTCACTCTCTAGTGGGGTCCCTAACATATTCTGCTTCCGCCACTTCAGTCTCTTTACCTAGTACTGTGGTAGCCAACTGCTTCTTGAAACCCCGTACCTCAGTGATAAACACTCCTCGCAGCGTGGCCTTAAAAGCCTCCCATTGGAGAAGCGAGGATCCCGAGTCACGGTTTTCGGCCCAATAGTGTTTAATTTCCTCAGTACATTTAATTGTTATATATTCCTCCTGTAGCCAACTGGCCTCCATTCTCCAATGCCTCAGTCCCGGTTTCGGTCCTAAATTTAGTTCCAGCAACATGGGAGAGTGGTCAGATAGTGCTCTCGGCAAATAAAGAGACCCCCTTCACCATTTCCATTCCCCCTCCCTCAGTCAGGATAGTGTCTATTCTGGAGAGCGTCTTATGCGTTTCCGAATAGCAGAAGTACACCTTATCATGAGGATGATAGAAGCGCCAGACGTCCTGAAACCCATGAGCAGACATCCATCCTGCGAGGGAGGTCGGCCCACTCGTTTTTGTTCCCAGTCTATCCAGTTCAGGGTTAGACACTGAGTTGAAATCCCCCAGTATATAAATCTTACCCTCCGCAATCTCATGTCACCCGCAGCATGTCATCAACATGAGCCAGAGAGAAAGGAGGGGGTACATACAGATTGACAAATGTAAGAAATCTACCCATCACCTGTACCACTACAAACCTCCCCATATGATCCGTACGCACTGCATGTAGCAATATAGGCATAGTTTTAGTAATCAGAGTGGAGACCCCTCTTGCTTAAGTTGAGTAGGTGGCATGATATGCCCCAGCAATATGTGCACGTTTTAGGAAGAGAACCCTGGAGCCCTGGAGATGCGTCTCCTGCAACAGTATGATGTGTGGCTTGTATTTCTTAATGTAGTCAAATATCAATGAGCGTTTCAATTTTGAGTTGAGGCCTCGAACATTCCAGGCCACCACTTTCAAGCTAACCTCCATAGAGACTTAATGTATATGTTAAAGGATCTACAGGGTGATGCCTCCATCTCCCGGAAAGACCACACTCAAACAAGAGGGCTCCACAGCTCCCCCCCCCCCCCCCCCCCCCCATTAGCAAAATACAGAAACATCAGAATTAGTAGCAAACCAGTGCAGCAGCAGGATACAAAGTCAGTGTCCAGTATGAGCAGACAGAACATTCACCAGAAACCAACATTTCCAAATTCCCCCACCCCGCACCCAGCCCCAACATGCCAGGCACTTTGTTCCCCAAACCTTTAGTGCAATCAGGTAACGGAGATGCTGCCTAGTCTGTCACATAGGGCATAAAAAACCCTAGCGCAGCTAGTCCACCTCTAAAGTCCCAGGAATAGTTCACCTGTGAGAAAAAATAAAGACAAAAACTTTTGTATTTATTTTACTTCCGTAGAGTCAGTGCAGAGCCGTCCGCCGGCTGTGTGTTTTTTGGTACATCTATAGGACTGGACCCCGCAAAAAAAAAAAGGGGGGGGGGGGGGAAGAGGGGTATGCAGGAGAAAAAAAGAACCCCTGTTATCTCTCCTTTTCCAGACCCTCCATTGCTCTTCATCAGTTTCCAGGGAGTGCAACACTCATTGAAAGAATAAACCTCCCACAAAGAGCTCGGTAAAGAAGAATTAGGACAACCACCCCCCCTTCCCCTCCCCCCACTCTCAGCCATTACCCCTCAAATCTGCAGCATCAAGTAAAGTGCTATGTCCAGAGACCTTCTCCCACGCTCTGTATATTTGTGCAATATTTCCCTGAGAAAGGAAAAGAAAAAAAAAAAACCTTTGTGGGAGAACTTTCCAGTGGATTTCACCAGGAGAAAAAAAAAAAAAAAAAACTTTTCTTTCTTTTTTTCCCCCCATTTAAAGTGCATACAGGAGGAGAGAGAAAAAAATGTCCCCTTCCCCTCTCCCATCCACCCCCTTTCAGCAGGAGACAAAATTACCCCCCACCCCTCCACTGCAGGCAGGCATTCCAATGTACAAGGGGGGGAGTAAAAGGGAGGTAAAAAAAGAGAAAAAAGAAAAAAAAAAAATATATAGAAATTTACAAAAAATGCAAAACTGCTGTGGTTAATAAAAAAGGAGAACCACAGGCCAAAAATATTAAGAACTTTTTCTCATCCGAGAGCAATAACTTGGTCTAGAGAGACCGCTGGGACGGATCTTGCCAAACTTTCTCCCCGCTTCTAGGATGGGCGAGCTGGTGATCCCTGTCTTCGACGTCCCCTCATATCCAGCCAGTCTGATGCTTCAGTCGGATTTGTGAAGAAGACAGTCTTTCCATTATCTACCACCCTCAGTCTGGCAGGGTAGAGCATGCTATATATCAGGTTTAGCTCTCAGTCTCCTCTTTATGGGTTGAAAGGAGGCTCTCAGTTTCTGCGTTACAGGCGAGAAATCCGGGTATATAGATATACGGTTTCCATCTACCCTTAGCTCAGATCCTGTCCGGGCCTCCCTCAGAATATTCTCCCGGTCTCGGAAGTGCAGCACTTTGGCAATCATGGACCTTGGAGGGGCTCCCTTAGGAGGAGCTCTGCCGGGTACACGGTGAGCCCTCTCTATGGCAAACAAATTCGTGAAAGTCTCAGGGGCCATATTATCCAGCAACCATTTTTCAAGCAATTCTTCAGGGCGCCGACACTCAACACCTTCAGGGAACCTCACTAGCCTAATATTGTTTCTTCTCATGCGGTCCTCCATGTCCGCCATTTTTAAAGTGTGGTCTGACAAAGTTTTCTTCGTCACTTGTGCCGCAGTGTCTAAGGGTCTGACAATGTCCTCAAGCGCATTCACTCTGCGCTCCGTGCCCTGGGTTTTCTCCCTCAGCTTCTGTACATCATGCTTTAAAGAAGGAGAACTCCATTTTCAGCTCATCAAAATGTGTAATCAGCTTACTCTGACACCCCTGTATAGCAGCCATTATTTGGTTCAGGGACGGTTCTTCCTCCCCCTCATCCGCCCTCACTCCTGGGGATGGTGTCTACAGCGCTGTCCAGCGATCTCCCCCTCCTTGTCCCTCTCACCCTCTGGGATTGTGGACTCACCCTGTCCCGGAGGGGGGATGCCTGCTGTGGAAGCTCCTCTGGACGCTGTAGCGGCGTCCATGCCTCCTCCTTGTGGGAGCCGGCGCCATCTTGTGAGCCCCATGCGAATTGTGCTAGCCGCTCTCCGGGGGTCTTTTTCCATGGGGGGCCGTACTTCACCATCTCCGGAGCTGCCCGGGGGGGTTCCCACCTTCATCCCCCGTAGTTTAGGCGGAATTTGCGGTGCCAGCGTCCCAGGATTTGTGGAGGATCAGTATACAGCCGACGGAGCTCCGGTCCCGCACTCCTCACATGCCGCGCGCTAGCTCCGCCCTCCCTCCAACCTGAAGATTAACCTGTCCAAGTCGGAGGCCCTTAATATAAGCATACCAGAGCAAACATTGAGTCTGGGTTCAGACTAGTGCGGTGCGGATTGAAGTCCCTGCGTGACTGCACAGTGAAACGTTGGCTGTTCTGCGGTGTGTCCGCGTTTTAGGTGCGAATCAGCTGCTAGCATGAATTCGCAACTCATTTTATTACTTCTGAGGGGGAAATCCACGCCAAATTTTTATTAAAAAAACGGCATGGGTTCCCCCTCCAGAGGCATACCAGGCCCTTAGGTCTGGTATGGATTTTAAGGGTACCCCCTACGCCGAAAAAAAACGGCGTGGGGGTCCTCCCAAAATCCACACCAGACCTAAGGGCCTGGTATGCTCCCGGAGGGGGAATCCATGCAGTTTTTTTTTTTTTTAAAGTGGGCGTGGACTTCCCCCTCAGAAGTAGAAAAATTACTTGCGCATTTTTGTTCACCACGCAAGTCAGGTGCGAATCAGATGCGTGCCCATAGAAGATAATGGGCCTGAATTCGCACCGCACCAAAATCGGTGGCGGTTTTTCTGCAGTGCGCATGCACCGGACATATGTGAACGTGCCCCATTGAAAACAATGGGTTTTCAAATGTCCTGCGAATTCGCAGTGTTTTCCACCGTTGCAAATTCGCAATAGTGTGAACCCAGGCTTAAGCCCCTTTAAATGAGTGAAGAGAGCGTTCAGATATTTGGGAGTCTGGCTGACCCCGCAAATTTCTCAGATGTTCGAGCGCAACTTTCCTCCACTTTTCAAAATGATAGCTGCAGACTTGGCGAGTTGGCACCCCAGAAACTTCTCGTGGTTTGGTAGAGCTGCCATCTGCAAAATGGTAGTTCTGCCCAAGCTACTGTACCTTTTTAGGACCCTTCCAATAAAAATCCTCTCAGCTTTCTTCAAAAAACTACAGACACTCCAGAGCCAATTTGTTTGGGCTCACAAGCATGCTCGCATTAGGCACTCGCTCCTGAACCAACCCAAAGAAATAGGTGGGATGGGTCTACCGGACTTCAAGAAGTATTACCACGCAGAACACATTGCCAGGATAGTGGATTGGCACTGCCATGATGACATTAAAGACTGGGTTATCTTGGAGAACGCTTTATGCTCTATGGAGCTGAGATATTCCCCATGGATACCAGAGTCTAAATACCCCTCCACAACAAAGCAGCATCCCTTGATCAACACCACCCTTAAAATTTTCCATCACCTAACCAAGAACCCCAATTTCTCCACCTCTCCAAGTCCACTCACACCTCTATACCAAAACCCAGACTTTCCACCAGGAACAGGGAAGCAGTTCCTGAGGGCAACAAACCCACGCACACCTCTGATTGCCAAACACGGTTTACAAAACGCACAAATGAAGGACTTTGTGCCACTGAAAATAGATGATATACCACATATGCCTCTGTGGTCATACTTCCAACTTCGCAGTTATCTTAATACATAAAACCCACAAAGAACATTTTACAAAACAACTAACAGAAATGGAATCAGTGCCTGGAGGGGACTAATGTGCAAAAAGCTACCTCGCTGGCCTATACCTGGCTGCAAAACTCAGACAATTGTCATTCGGAAAGACTCAGAAGTGGTCGGAAACCCTTGGGGTGACAATCTCCGACAAACCATGGCAAAAAGCCTGTATACTAGCTCACAAATGCTCGTTGAGCACCAGAATACAGGAGACCTCTTACAAATTACTGATACATTGGTACGCAACCCCTGAAAAGCTGCACAAATGGTACCCACAGACCACGGATATCTGCTGGCGGTGCCAAAAGGAGACTGGAACCTTGCTGCACATTTGGTGGCAGTGCCCAGTGATAGCTCAGTACTGGTCAAAGGTAACGGACATAATCTCCCACACAACGGAAACCTCAATGAACCTGGATGCAGCTTGCTGTTTACTCCATGTCACATCGTTCTCACTCAGGCGATACAAGAAATCATTGACTAGACACCTACTGAATGCGGCCAAGTCTCTTGTACCGCTACACTGGAAATCCACTAGCACACCGTCCATTAAAAACTGGCTACAAAAAAATTAAAGATATCTTTGACATGGAGGAAACAATAGCACAGTCCAATGACTGTCGAAAAATAGAAACTGTTCTTTAGCAGTGGCTATGATGCCTGTGTGACACACGTCTACTTAGCAAAACAGATCTCACCAAACGAATGAAGTAATGTACCACAACGCTGTGCAAACACCACTCATTTAATCCTTCCCCCACTCTGTTTCTTCTCCTCACCTATCCAAACCCCTCTTATTTTCACCCCCTTTTTCCCCCCAACCTACTAAATAAGCGGATTATAGAATAATCTACAACCTACGAATGTATAATTTCCAGAATCTGACGTACAAGGATTTATGCTGACAACCCAGTAAACGTTATACTAAGTTAAATGATTAAGATGTCATTAAGTTATTTGTTAGATACTCAATACCGATTGTATTACAAAAGCACTTTGCCTCCAACGAACTGTAAACAATCGTATATTTGTATGTTTATTCTCTGTTAAACTTTAAATGGTAAAAATAAAAAAACCTATTCAAGACCTTCATTGTAACAAAAAATGAAAGGAAAAAAGTAGTACAGTGATACCTATGGTGCCACTGAACTACTGTGATGAAAATATGCAAAATAAAAAAAAATTTAAACTAAAAAAATTATGAATTAAAAATAAAAATACGTTCTTTTTTTTCACACCGTCACCAGTGTTCCTGATCATCAATTCATCAGTCATATGATGCTGATGGTGCAGTTACTGACAGTAGGAAAAAAAATAAATAAAAAATTGATTAAAAAAAAATAAAAAAAAATGTATTCACCTTTAAAAATGGTGACAAAAACGTTACAACTTCAAAAAGCTCAAGAATGCCTCTCAGTTAAATGTCTCAGACTGTTAACTTTCCAAAAAGGGGTCATTTGCACTGTCCTAGCATTTTTGCGCTTCAAGAAATTATATGGGCCGTCAGTACATCAGGATAGCTAAATTGTCAACTATATATACACACCATAGTTTGTAAACGCTATAACTTTCACACAAACCATATACACTAAAGACATGTAGCAGAATACATTTTGGCCTAAATTTATGACGAAATTAGATTTTATTAGATATGTGTATTGACAGATAGTAGTAAAAAAAAATTAAAATTTTCAGTCGATTTTCATTTATATTGCAAAAATAAAAAACCCAGTGATGATAAAAAGAAAGCTCTATTTGTGTGGAAAAAAAAAATGATAAAAATGTAATTTGCATACAGTATTGCATGACCGCACAATTGCCAGTTAAAATAGCACAGTGCTGAAAAGCAAAAAATGCCCTGGTCAGGAAGAGGGAACCTTCCGGAGCTCAAGTTGTTAAACAGTTTTTAACATCTAGCACATCGGGTTGTTTTTTTTTTTTTTTACTCGTAACATGGTGAAAGCTGTAGAATACAATAAACCTGTCATGTCTCAAAGGTACTAAAAGGGAAAACAAGTTACCAAGAGTACAAAAAGCGTGTCACTTCTTTCAAGTACCTTGGAAAGCCCAAAGAGTTACACATGTAAATGAAGTTTAAGCTCTGGTACGCTGTTCTCACTTAATGCAATGTGCCAACCTTATTAGTTATAGAAACGGAAGCACTGCAGGAATGTTTACCAGAGATTTCTGCTGAATTTTGCTTATTGAGACCCCCGAGAACTAAAGCACGAAAAAAAAAAAGCGATCAGGAAACCAAGGGGAATACAAAAGCAAGTTCCTCTTGGTGTCTAATTTTGGCCTTTTTTTTTGGTAGGACTTGGTACCTGTCAGATCTGAGCGCTTCACTTTATGCAAAGTGCAGCTTACAGCTAGACAAAATTACTAAGGTTATTGCTATAAAAAAGTCACCCTACTTGTTAGGATGTAACAAAAGCTATGCATGCAAGATGCAGTGGCCAGATACTCACTTTTGAAATACTATAATGTCGCCATCCATAAGCTCATCAAGTGCTTTATCAAGGGATACATCATAATCTTGAATGCGTTCCGTTAAATTCGGTTTGACTTCCTTAAAGAAAAAAAAAAAAAAAAAAAAAAAGATTTCTATGATTAAGACACTGGGTAAAATATTTGACTATTGTAATGGCCTGCTTTATACCTTGGTTTTCTCATAATTCAAGCTTCTTTACCATCAAAATGTAATATGCTTTTTATTTATGTCTTTCCTGTTTATCTGAAAGGCAACTGTGTGTACATATTAAAGTCCTGTCAATTCAGTTTGCTGCGATGTATGGGCTCCAATCGTGATCACCATGAGTAAGCCAAAGCTATCCGTTATTGAAGCTGGTTTGCATGTCAGCTTGCAAAGTACAACCAGCTTCTGATTGTTGGTAATTGTAAGGTTTTATGAACAGTCTATTGAGGAGAACAGAGAATGGAACTATTGGAGTGAAAAAAAGATGTCAAAAGAAATAAAGGCGCTATTGAAACTATTCAATGAGGAAAAAAAAAAGAAGAAGTAATTATGCTATTGAACTGACCATTCAGTGCAAAATGTTGTGAGAAAAAAAAAAAAAAAACTGTTCATATACCTTAGACCTCTTCATAACTTGACCTTATTATATATTACTATGAAACCAAGTACGTGTGAGTTAACCATTTCAGGGTAAACAGAATAGTTGTAGTGGGATTATAGGACAGGATGTTCCACAAGAAAAAAAAAAAAAAGATTTTAATTTCCGATGTGTTTCTTATGAATACTACTGGAAAGGTTTACACTTGTATTAGGGGTTAATGTTAAGAAACTAAAATACTAACAATTTTGCCTAAATTAAAATAAGTCTTAGAGCCCTGACCATGCAAGAAAAAATAAATAAATAAAAAACCAAAAAAAAATCTGGTAGCTGTGGCACACGGAAGACTTAGATTCTGCGTACATTTTTTTTCTGCATTTGTCACTTGACCTACAGCACAGAAAATGGCCCTTAACCTCTAGCAGACCGCCCACTGTCAAATGACGGCGGAACGGTGCGGCTCTTGTGGTGCGACGCCGTCATATGACGGCGTCTACATTTTGGCCACTAGGGGGGAAGCGCGCCGCGAGAGGCGCGAACGTGCCCGCCGCGTAGCCCATGCGCGTGCACTGCGGCCGCGATGTCCGCTGGGCACCCGCGATTGCCCGGTAATCGAGCAGGACGTGGAGCTGTGTGTGTAAACACACAGATCCACGTCCTGTCACTGGAGAGGAGACCGATGGTGTGTCCCTTGTACATAGGGACACCGATCGGTCCCCTCCCCCAATCAGGCCCCTCCCCCCACAGTTAGAATCACTAACATAGGGAACACATTAACCCCTGCAGCGCCCCCTAGTGTTAACCCCTTCCCTGCCAGTCACATCTATACAGTAATCAATGCATTTTTATAGCACGGATCGCTGTATAAATGTGAATGGTCCCAAAAATGTGTCAAAAGTGTCCGATATGTCCGCCGCAATGTCGCAGTCATGATAAAAATCGCAGATCGCCGCCATTACTAGTAAAAAAAAAAAATAATAAAAATGCTATAAATCTATCCCCTATTTTGTAGACGCTATAACTTTTGCGCAAACCAATCAATATACGCTTATTGCGATTTTTTTTTTACCAAAAATATGTAGAAGAATACGTATCGGCCTAAACTGAGGAAAAAATTTGTTTAAAAAAAAAAAAAATGGTTATTTATTATAATAAAAAGTAAAAAATATTATGTTTTTTCAAACTTGTTGCTCTTCTTTTGTTTATAGCGCAAGAAATAAAAACCTCAGAGGTGATCAAATACCACCAAAATAAAGCTCTATCTGTGGGGAAGAAAGGATAAACATTTTATTTGGGTACAGCGTTGCATGACCGTGCAATTGTCATTCAAAATGCGACAGCGCTGAAAGCTGAAAAATGGCCTGGTCAGGAAGGAGGTGTTCGTGCCTGGTAGGCAAGTAGTTAAAGTACAAATAAAGGCAAAACTTTTTTTTTTTTCCTTTTCTTGGTTTTGGAGGGATTAGAACAATTGTCATTTTTTTATTGCTGTCTGTGCCCCCATTGAAAAGATTCACCCTGTGTATTTTCCATGTTTACCGTTAAAAGTAAATCCCAAATTTTGGGTTGACCCCAAAGTAGTAATATAGGGGAAATCTTCCAATAGGAACGCTAGTTATGGTGGCCTGGAGGGACCCCTAAAAATTCCCTTAATTTGCAGGGATTTCCTCTCACTTTCTGTTTGGCTATAGGATAGGAAAGTGAAGGGAAATCTCCTCAATGGGACACTGATGGCAAAAAATAAATAAATCTGACAGGGGTAACCCTGCCTTGCTCCATCCAAAATGAAAAAAAAAAAAAAAAAATTAAATAATAATGTGTGCCTATAGTTTTACTTAAAAGTGTAAGTTCACCTTTACAGAAAATCTGTAAAGGTGAACTTACACTGGACCTCCTCACCATCCTGCTAACCTGGAGTCCGGCAATCCCCCGCACTGACCGCGTATTGCCGCTGTACCGGTCTGGGGATTTGAAATTCCCCGCGGCTTTCTCTCCTCTTCGACCGCAGTGACAGGATGGGCTACGCAGGTTCTGATTGGTTGGTGCCGACCAATTAGAATGCTCCCAAACGTACCTCCTGACATTTTGGAGATTAAGCTGCAGCGAATTTGTAAGCCGTGGACTGGTGAGGCGGCAACCCGATGTCTCCTTGCGGGTGATTGCCGCGCTCCAGGCCAGCTCGGGGGGTGTGTGAGGAGGGCCTCCTGTGTACGTTCCCCTTACAGATTTTTCTGTAAAGGTGAACTTACCCTTTAAGGTGTAAGGGTTAATAAAAAAAAAAAAAAAAAAAAAAAAGTATAAAATGATATCACCTCATAGAGGATAAGGTTAGTTCCTTGCGGAAATCCAGCTCGCTCGCACATAACTGGTAGAAGGTCACCTAATGGAACAAAGAAAATATTTACTAAAATTTCCTGCAATATTGAGAGAATTTTAACTAAAAGAAAATGCTTCGTACTTACGTATTTTACATGAGATTGGTGTGTAGATATGTCCACAGTAATTTAAACTTCGACTTTTTGGATCATACATTTTTAAGAACAGCATAACGTCATCTGCCATAACATGAAAAGTGAATTAGGTAACAGCCAAAATACCCTCAAAGATAACACACGCAAACTACCAACTCTGAAAACGCATTCATCAACCACTCAACAAAAATTTAAAAAAATGGAGTCCAAACTAAAAAAAATAAAAAAAGTGATTTATTTACTTAAGCTGAAACCGTTTGACAGACTGGATAAAATATCTAACTTTGTTAACCCACTATTAAATGTGCTCAGCTGTATGACTCTAATGCTATTTGTGTGATTTGAAGAACCAAGTCGATAAGTAAAAACACAAGATCAGGAGTTTTTGACCTCACTAAGCAACTTATATGTCACCAAGCAAAACTGGGACAGCCAGAATTGTTCTTTTTAGGAGATCAGAAATGGCTTCCTGCATATTTCTGTCAGCACATTTGCTTTAAGATTCAATGCCGAGATGTTTGCTCTAGGGATGGGCTTACTTGTTCTCCTGTCCCCTCACAATTTGTAGCAAAAGGCCTGTGCTTAATTGCACAAGCTGAAATTTATATATACAAGAATAAGTCCAGAGGAGTGATTTATCTCAGGGCAAGTCATTCCTTATCAGATGGTTTCCCCTCAGATTTGTCAATGAAATAAAGCAGGAAGCTACTGCTGTACAGTTTTAGATAACACGTAGTACTCTGTGAATCACGTTTTAATCATGTTCACATCAGCAAGCCGTACTAAACGCATAGTCATTGGTGTGAGCTGTGTGACACACCAATCTCAGCACAACACACCACTCCCCCCACAGAGCTTTAATGAAATGTTACAAGAGTCTTCACTATGGCGATGGTTTCTTTGCAACCTGCTGTTCTGAAAAAAAGAATGCATGCAGTACTTTTTCAGAGCAAACCACAGCAATGTGCTCTGAACACACACCACAGGATGCAGGATGTGTAGTCAGGTGATGTCAAGGCTGCTTTTACAAGGAAATAACTGTAGACACATTTGGTGCACACAAAGCTCCATTTCTATATCCTTTGACTATTGAGGAACATATTTAAAATAAAAGTTTTTGTACCTGGAGTTGAGCTTTAACATTTACATGCAACAGAAACCAAAACAATGCAGAGAAAAAACACTTTGATAAAACTTTTATATTATATTATATATATATATATATATATATATATATATATACACACACACATACATACACACACACACATAAAATAATTTTAGAGATGATAGCCTACACTTACGATCTTTGTCAAACTTGGGAAGTGTTGCCCCGCTAGCAGCCATCTCTGGATCTACAGTTTCCAAAAATATTGTCCAAGGATTCTCATTGTCACTGAGCTCAATCATCTATAACAAGACATGGTAAAAATAAATTTAAATATTCAGACAGCAAAATTTAAAATAAATGTTTTTACTGAAAACCATTGAACCCTGACATCCGCTGTTTGGGTCCTTGCTGGAGTGATTTCTCCTTTCAACCTTGAGGCTGGGTTCACACCGATGTGCAGATCACATACTTGTCTGTGCGGTGCGAATTCAGCCATACAGATTGTATGGCTGAATTTGCATTATATTTACACCAAAATGGTGCAGGATCTTTTTTTGGTCCGCACTGGAACCAGATTGCATGGGTGTTCACACCTATGCGATCCAATCCAATTCCTGCACCATTTGGAAGTTCGCACTGCGATCCAATCTGGGATTGACTTTAACTCTGCATCGACACCCACGGAGGTTGGCAGATGTCAGTGTGAACCGCCGGCAGGTGACATGCGTTGCACTGGAATCGCACTGGTTCTCGCATCACATATGTGAAGCGGGACTTAATCCCAACAATAACACAGATGACCAATAAAACAGCAGAAACTCTAAACCTATCCTTCAACCAAATGATGTTCCTTGCAGACACGGTGGAGCCTATGTACGAACATCATGCTGTTGTCCTAAAGATCCAGGTATAGGCTCTGCATGCAAGTTTTATGCGCGGTTGCCGTTCTGCTTTATATTTATTTATATGAAAGGGACAGGTGTTTCTTTATACTGCACTTTCAGGTCAAGCCCTTTGTCAATGATTTTGGTGATTATTAGTTGCACATAAAAGTTAAGTTTATTGCAGTTAGTAGTTTGCACGGTTATCAAAGATTTATATTGGCAAAGCTATCTGATTATTATTAGGATTTTATGCATCAATATTTAGCTAGCTGTCTTGCCCATTGTCTACCTGTCTATTGCAGGTAAGGATGAGCTCAGGCATGTTCGCAAGCCACACATGCAGAGCCCGCCAGGAAGTCGGCACAGCACTAATCACAAGCAGTGAGGCAATTCTTGATATCTGCTGCCGCACACTGGGACAATGTGCGGCTTTTTGAACAACGCATGAGCTCATCCTTAATTGCAGGGTCTAGAAAATCAGTAGCACCATTTATTCTTTTATTTCACAGGTCTTGTGCATTCAAAAAAAAAAAAAGTATGATTTAGGGGGTCATTTACAAAGTTTGAAATTGTAAAACATGACAAGAAATTGCCTGCCCATCTGAAGTAACAAGTGGAGAGCAGGGCCTGGCAGCAAAGGGGATAAAGCTTCAATCTACAACCATCCCAGGATGTTTTCACCATGGAGTATACAACTGCACCAATAATTGCTTTTCTGAAGTAAATCACTGTTCCAAACCAAAAAAAAAAAAAAAAAAAAGGTAATCAGATTGACAATAGTCTGCCGACTAATGAAAGCCCAATAAAGGATTTGATGGCTTCAAAGTAAAGTCAGGATCTTTCCTGAGCCTGAACTGGCTGAGTGATGTCAGCTGGCAAAGGGTCACAGGAGTGCAGAACAAACTTTACTCCTGCGATCCATAGGAAACGTGTAGCCAAAAGACTGAGAAGCACAATGGAAGAGGGACCCAAGAAAGCAGATCTGACCTGTTGGGAAGAGGCCAGGGATCATCTTCGAGAAGTCCGATTATGTCTGTGTACCAGGTTCTTCTGGACCAGTTTGGTACAATGAGAATCACAATTTTGCTCTCTAGCTCTATTTTTTTTTTCTTTTGTGGCATAATTCACACTGGAGGGAAGGTACAGAGTAGCCTGAGCGGAGATCAGAGAATTATGGCACCCAAGAGTGAATTCTAGGTGCTAGCTACAGAGGTTTTTTGTTGAATCTGGAGGCTGTGATGTCTACATCCGGAGTTCCTTATTTCCGAGATATCAGTTTGAATAGGTTTGGGTGAAGAGCTCACGCCTGTGTTCCAGGCAGTGGAGGCTAAGTTAGTATGCTTTCTAGTTGTCTATTTTTGGGATGTGGACCACAGAGATCACTGGACAGTGAGGTTTTATTCCACAAGACTATCTAGTTTATTACCCTCAAGGCTGCCAGGCTCCTTGGGTCCCCTTGGTGGCTAATGTAAGCCACAGCAGGGTCTAATTGCACCGTGTCATCTTGGGGGTACTGGCACAACTACTCCCTGGGACAACAGATGCTTCAGGGTGATTTGCAAATCTGACTGTCCTTGAACAGTCTTTGGCTAATTTGAGAGAAACTGTTGACTGAAGAAGCTTTGCGTAACACTTGAGGCCCAAGTATTATGCAGAGAGGAAGGGCTGAACTTCAACTTAGAACTTGAAACCTGGGTAGAGTGATTAGGTGCGCTCTCTTTTGCTGAACCTGAACAGGGGGTTCTAGGATCTTCTGCTGTGGAATTAAACCTTCCCTCCTGTGACTTCAGCACCTTCTCATGACAGACATCTTTCCTGAAAAGGATAAGTGGCGTAAACACCCGCAGATTCTGAGGCCATCTATGCCCGGAAGTGGGTGCAAATACCTGCAATATACTGGTATCTGCACCCCTCTCCCCCCTGAAAGGTGCCAAATATGACACCAGAGGGAGGGGGGGGGGGATTCTGAAAGAGGCAGAGGTTCGTTTGTGTGAACCTCCGCTTTAACATCTCAAACTATTTATCTTCAGAATCTTTGGGGAAAAAAAAAAAAAAGAAATATTTTCAATAGGTATGAGATGAAGACCGACCGCAGGATCAATTACAGGAACAGACCGCTATTTAGTGAATTATTTTTTCCACTGTATAGCTTTCTGAAAATATTTTGGGAGGGGCGAATATACTTTCTGGAGTAATCCTGTTATAAAAGATTGCACCTTTTAACTGCTACCGAATAGGGAATGTCTTTGGAGGTTTTAAGGTCACTGTACCAAAAGAGGTATGGCAAGACGAAGGACAATCGAGTTGCACAATGCCAAGGCTTTTGAATAGGACAGCAGTAAGCTCTTCCACATTAGAAAGCATGCAATGTCAAGCTCTCTTTAATATAGCAGCAATTTGGGGATGAAAAAAAGGTCTGCAGCTTCCTACAGAACTGCCTCAATGTCCTCTTCATTCTCTTCTGTGTCTGCCCTGTCTAGGCAGAATATAGGGTAAACATGTCCAGAAGGAGAACGCAGCAACTCGGGTGCAGACCATCCTGTAGTGAATTGTTCCGGTGAAAAATGCATTAGGCATCTGAGTACCATATAAGATCTCTAGGCAGGAGTGACCGTAAAATGTGCGACCAGTGATGTGATGTAACACCTGGTCATCCTCCCAAGGCCAAGCTCTAAATGGATGACTGCATACTAAAGTCAAGGCTTCGCTTAACACAGTGGGCGCACCCCGAAGCAGTCTGCAGATGGGTTCTACAGGGCTAGACCATAGCCCTGGACCTGTACTACACCCTTGAGGCTGATTATACACATTGCATTAAGTTGCAAGATTAGCGATAATGCAGGATCCAGAGGAATATTTTAGGCTGTTCCTAGTGTGAAGTCAAGAGATAGCTCTAAAGGTTTGTGAGGTTTTGCCAATCCAAATACACTGCTACTATTTGTTACATTAGAAGATGAGGGGTGGATAGAAGGATTTTAAGATAAAATATTAAAACAAACTAGTTAAGCTAAAGGCCCGTACATACGATCAGACTTTTTGACAACAAAGGCTGATTATACACATTGCATTAAGTTGCAAGATTAGCGATAATGCAGGATCCAGAGGAATATTTTAGGCTGTTCCTAGTGTGAAGTCAAGAGATAGCTCTAAAGGTTTGTGAGGTTTTGCCAATCCAAATACACTGCTACTATTTGTTACATTAGAAGATGAGGGGTGGATAGAAGGATTTTAAGATAAAATATTAAAACAAACTAGTTAAGCTAAAGGCCCGTACATACGATCAGACTTTTTGACAACAAACATGCAAATTAGCTGTTTTGGATGAACATCCGACCGGGTGTACGCTCCATCGGACCAACTTTTTCAGTTTTCGTCGGACTTTTGTTGGCTGTGCGAACGGACCAACTTTCTGCCAACAAAAGTCCAATGGAGCAAAGTCCGACCGTGTGTACACAAAACCATCAGACTTTTGTACAAAGTACAAACACGCATGCTCAGAACCAATGAAAAAGATCAGACAACAATACAGAAGTTGACCAAAGGTGGCGCTGGAGTATTTGAACGTCCTCTTTTGAAGTGTTGTCAGTACGTTGAAACGTCACTACGTTCATGTTTGTTGCCTAAAAAGTCTGATTGTGTGTATGCAATATAAACTTGGGGCCATTGCCCTTTGTACAAAAATCCACGGGAAAGTTGGTACAAGGTCCGATTGTGTGTATGAGGCTTTAGAGTGATTTCTCCGTGAAGAAGTCCAACACCTTGGCAAAAAACTAAGCATTCACAAGAGTGGGTAGGGTTATTACACAGAAAGGGTATAAAGCAGTATAAAAGTTGGAAAGCGTCTTTCTGCGACCCTCAATAGAGAACAAAATATAAAACTGCACTCATTGTGGCGATCTAATTCGATTTTGTTTCAGATTTGATCCGTCATATCAACGGAAGTCTGCAACAGCAGCTTTAGCAGACAATACAGACTACTTGGCGGGCGTTATGAATTAATTAAGAAAAATACCACACTACCTTTCAAATAAGGAAAAAAAAAAAGAAAAAAAAAAAAGAACATTTTTGCTATTCGATAAATTGCAGCTTTTTTTGACCCTGGTGAATTAGTTTAACCTTGGCACCTGGAAAATTTACTCAAAGTAGAACCTGGGTTTTGATCAAGCAGAGTTAAACAAAACACACAGTTGTGCTTCTGCAGAGATCCAGACTACTTAGTGATTGACTATGTGTTTTCTTATTTAGGAATTTTACCAACAGCTTTTAAAAATGTTTTTCCATTTTCGGTCACTGTTTTAACCAGCATTTTTTCCTTCAGTCTGTTAATAAAGGGGAGGGGTTGCCCATTTTAAAATCTATCCAACTCACTTTGAGCTTGCTCACATTTAGGATTTTGAACAAAGTGGGATTTGATAAAGTAGTTCCCTTGTGGGTTCAATAAGGCTTTAAACATTATATTGCAGCTTGCCTATGTGATGGCTGCATTCGTTTAAGAATTTCCTTTTCTTCCTTTACTACCAGATTGATGTGGCCTCAATTGTTGATATCATTTTTTTTTCTTTTTGTTGGTACATTTCTAATTCTGCTATTTTGTGCTCTTATATGGGGATTATGGATTGATCATCCTTTCATTGCATTTCTATATGAACACTATCTGAATATTTTTTTTGCTTTTTTTATATGATATATTTTTATCCCTTTATTATAAAATCACTAATTATTGTACTCAATGTCATCTTATCAGATGATAGGTCCTTTGTATTGTTAACCACTTGCCTACCAGCCACGAACACCTCCTTCCTGACCAAGCCATTTTTCAGCTTTCAGCGTTGTCGCATTTTGAATGACAATTGCGCGGTCATGCAACGCTGTACCCAAATAAAAATTTTATAATTTTTTCCCCACAGATAGAGCTTTATTTTGGTGGTATTTGATCACCTCTGCGTTTTTTATTTCTTGCGCTATAAACAAAAGAAGAGGGACAAGTTTGAAAAAACATAATATTTTTTCTTTTTATTATAATAAATATCCAATTTTTTTTTTTTTTTTTTAAACAAATTTTTTCCTCAGTTTAGGCCGATGCGTATTCTTCTACATATTTTTGGTAAAAAAAAATCGCAATAAGCGTATATTGATTGGTTTGCGCAAAAGTTATAGCGTCTACAAAATAGGGGATAGATTTATAGCATTTTTTATTATTATTTTTTTTTTACTAGTAATGGCGGCGATTTGCGATTTTTATCGTGACTGCGACATTGCGGCGGACACTTCGGACACTTTTGACTCATTTTTGGGACCATTCACATTTATACAGCGATCCGTGCTATAAAAATGCATTGATTACTGTATAAATGTGACTGGCAGGGAAGGGGTTAACTCTAGGGGGCGCTGCAGGGGTTAATGTGTACCCTATCTTGGTGATTCTTACTGTGGGGGGAGGGGACTGACTGGGGGAGGAGACCGATCGGTGTCCCTATGTACAAGGGACACACCATCGGTCTCCTCTCCTCTGACAGGACGTGGATCTGTGTGTTTACACACACAGATCCACGTCCTGCTCGATTACCGGGCAATCGCGGGTGCCTGGCGGTCATCGCGACCGCCGGGCACGCGCACCGGGGCCCCAGCTACGCGGTGGGCGCGCGCGCCCCCCAGTGGCCAAATTGTAGACGACGTCATATGACTGCGTCCCGCCACAGTAGCTGCACCGTCCCGCCGTCATTTGACAGTGGGCGGTCAGCTAGTGGTTAAAGGAGTTGTAAAGGCAGAGGTTTTTTTTATCTGTAGGCATGAAGATAAAAACCCTTGTGTAGCAGACCCCCCTCATTACTTACCTGAGCCCCATCTCTCTCCAGCAATGCCCACGAGTGTCTTAACCGTCCGGGACTGTCCTCTTGATTGGCTTAGAGACTTAGACAGCAGCAGCGCCATTGGCTCAAACGGCCGTCAAGCAAAGTCAGTTGACCAACCAGGGGAGAAGAGGTGGGGAAGAGGCTTCATGTCTGAATGAACACACAAAGCGGCGACTCGATGCCCCCATAGCAATGCTGTGGGGGCACTCGACAGGAGGGAGGGGCCAGGAGCAGCGAAGAAGAGGAGGATCCAGGCTGCCCTGTGCAAAACCTGCTGCACAGAGGAGGCAAGTATAATCATTTTAAAGCCTACTTTTTCAACGAAAGCTTGTAAACAAAAAAATTATTTAATTTTCACCTGGTGATGCTACCAGCAATACTATTGATCTTCAACAAAATCAAGCTCTCTTGGAAATGTAGCACTTGCAGGGTAGAGACAAACCATTACTGACAGGGGTGCCTACAACGGTCAGATTTTATTTTTTCACATAAAACCTTTATCCCATAATAAAAAAGCTGTTGCTGCAACTAAAACTTAAGAGTTTGGCATCAATTATTAAGTGTATAAATTACATTCTTTGGTTTGGGGTTTAATACCACTTTTAAGACGAAAGTTAAGAAAAATACGTTTTCTGACCTGTATCATTTTATACCTCTGGTAAGTAATATTGTAACTGGGATGAGTGCTTGCAAGTTTGAAGATTTTGCCCCTTTGTGCAGTATGTATACAGGATTAACCACCTGATTACTTTGCACTTAAACCCCCCTCGTGACCAGACCAATTTTCAGCTTTTGGCGCTGATGCACTTTGAATAACTATTGCGCGGTCATACAACACTGTACCCAAATTAAATTTTTATCATTTTTATCCCACAAATAGAGCTTTCTTTTGGTGGTATTTAATCACAGCTGGGGTTTTTATTTTTTGCTAAACAAAGAAAGATGGAAAAAAAAAAATCATGTTTAATAGTTTGTTATAAAATTTTGCAAACAGGTAATTTTCCTGCTTCATTGATATGCGCTGATGAGGCGGCACAGGTGGGCACTGATAGACTGCACTGGTAAGGACAGATGGATGACACTGATGGGCGGCACAGATGGGCGGCACAGATGGGCGGCACAGATGGGCGGCACAGATGGGCGGCACAGATGGGCGGCACAGATGGGCGGCACAGATGGGCGGCACAGATGGGCGGCACAGATGGGCGACACAGATGGGCGACACAGATGGGCGACACAGATGGGCGACACAGATGGGCGACACAGATGGGCGACACAGATGGGCGACACAGATGGGCACAGCTGGGCACTGATGGGTGGCACACATGGGCACTGATGGGTGACACAGATGGGCACAGATGGGTGGCACAGATGGGCACAGATGGGTGGCACAGATGGGCACAGATGGGTGGCACAGATGGGTGGCACAGATGGGCACAGATGGGTGGCACAGATGGGCACAGATGGATGACACTGATGTGCAGCACTGGCACTGACAGGCGGCACTGTGGGCACTGACAGGCGGCACTGTGGGCACTGACAGGCGGCACTGTGGGCACTGACAGGCGGCACTGTGGGCACTGACAGGCGGCACTGTGGGCACTGACAGGCGGCACTTTAATTGGGCAAAGGTGGGCACCATGGATTGGGCACATTGCAGTGAGACTGACGTCCCTCTCACTGCCGCCGGTGATCGTTTTTTTTTTTCCTCCTCGCGCTGTCAGCGCGAGGAGGAAAAAAAAAGCCGATTACCGGCTCTGTTATTATCACATGATCAGCTGTCATTGGCTGACAGCTGATCACGTGGTAAGGGGTCGGAATCGACCCCTTACTCGGATCTGTGATCCAGCGAGTCTCACTTCAGGGGGCGCGCAGGCAGCTCGTGGCCGGGACGACGTCAATAGACGTCGTCCCGGCACATTAGATCCGCGCTGCAGCCGTCATTCGGCTATAGCGCGGATCTCAGGTAGTTAATACCAACACCATAGATGTGAGCAAGTTGCCCTTCTGGAAGCCCACATTAGAAATCTGGAGGAGTGACTAGCAATGGGTGGAACAGGCAACCTTAAAAAGGTGACTCGATCATGAAGCAGCTAGTAAACCAGTTCCCTCTAGAACAAATTTGTTGCACGCATGTAAAAAATTTGCATTTTGGGCTTTAATCCAATATACAGCACTGATGGGCACTGATCGGCGTCACTGATGGATACTTATAGGCGTCACTGATGGATACTTATGGGTGGCACTGAAGGACACCGATAGGTGGCCCTGATAGGCATCACTGATGAGGAGGCACTGGAAGGACGGGAATTAGTCTTGAGTATTTTTTATCCCTTTACTGTATTGTTACTGCTGCAGACAGGTGCCTTGTAAGTTCGCTTATCCTACTAGGTTGAAGTGCTTGATTAATCCTAGATATTGTGTGCCCCTTATGTTCTCTACGGTGCTGTTTTATACCAATATGTCAGTTATATTTTACAAACCTAGGTGATGTGAAGAACCACTTCCATCTTCGCTGAACATTGTGCACAGGTTCTGTATGCCTTTGTACAGGTAAAGTCCTTGTTTATGTACAAGTTTCTAAGGTGATTAATAATTTTAAACTTGCAACAAACAAAAATTATACAGGGGGTCCCCTACTTACAAAAACGACTCCTACTTACAAACGGAGGGAGACAACAGGAAGTGAGAGGAAATCCACCCCTAGGAAGGGAAACTCCTGTAAGAGTTAATATGGGAAAAAGGTATCTCCACTGATGCTTTATCACCAGTCCATGTTTCCCTAACAACCCAAAATTTTCAAAATCCAATTGTCATTGGGAAAGAAGGTGAAGTGAAATCTTCTGAACAGGGGCACAGACAGCAAAACAAATGTTACAGGGTGATAACCCTTCCCTATGTTATCTAAAAAAATTAAAAATAGATTTTTTGGCTGGGGCTACACTTAAAAAATGTACCTGTTCCGACTTACAGATTCAACTTAAGAACAAACCGACAGTCCCTAACTTGTTTGTAACCCGGGGACCCCCTGTACATAAAAAAGGGGGGAGGGAAAAAAAAAAAAAAAAAAAAAAAGCTAAAATTAAGTTTAGTGCAAACACACACTAGAATACCAAAGGTGTTGGTAAAATATTAACCACTTTCAGACCGGACCAATTTGCAGCCAAAGGACCAGGCCCCTTTTTGCAATTCGGCACTGCGTCGCTTTAACTGACAATTGCGCGGTCGTGCGACGTGGCTCCCAAACAAAATTGACGTCCTTTTTTTCCCACAAATAGAGCTTACTTTTGGTGGTATTTGATCGCCCCTGTGGTTTTTATTTTTTGCGCTAAAAAACAAAAAAGAGCAACAATTTTGAAAAAAACGCATTCTTTATTTTTTTCTATAATAAATATCCCCCAAAAATATATAAAAAAAAAGTTTTTCTCCTCAGTTTAGGTCGATACGTATTCTTCTACATATTTTTGGTATAAAAAAAATTGCAATAAGCAATTATTGATTGGTTTGCGCAGAAGTTATAGCGTTTACAAGATAGGGGATAGTCTTATTGCATTTTTATTAATAATTTTTTTTTTTTTTTTATTAGTAATGGCGGCTATCAGCGATTTTTATTGTGACTGCGACATTATGGCAGACACATCGGACATTTTTGACCCATTTTTGGGACCATTGTCATTTATACAGCAATCAATGCTATTTAAATGCATTGATTCCTGTATAAATGACACTGGCAGTGAAGGGGATAACCACAAGGGGGCAGTGTAGGGGTTAAGTATGCCTAGGGGTGTGTTTCTTACTGTGGGGGGGGGGGGCGTGGCTGTCAGCTAGTGAATGCTGATCTCTGCTCCAATCACAGGGAGCAGAGATCGGCATCACTAGTTGCTAGGCAGAACGGGGAGATGCTGTGTATTTCCACATCTCCCCGTTCAGCCTTCCCGTGAGACGGGTGTCCCCGCGGCGATCAAGTCCACGGGACCCGCGACCGGCCTCACGGGGGTCCCGACCGGCGCGGGAGGGCACCGCTCCCGATGGAACGGGGGGAGTAAGGAGGGAGGCCAAACTTCCAAGTGATCTCGCCATGGCAAGATCTCAGAAGTGGGGACTAATACCTGTCAAGAACAAAAGATCTTACTCCGTTGTGTAATATGAGCCATTTTTGTTCCCCCTTCTATTGGTTAAACTAGATGGACTTTTATTTATTTATTTTTACTTTTTTGAACTAGACTTTGTAACTACATGCATTTTTTTCTGACGCTTCTCATGGACCCTAAAGGTTGCCTCCCCACAGCCATTACAGATGTTGCATACGTTTTGTAACAGATATCAGTGTAAATCTTTTTTTAAGCTTTATCTAGTGGTCATGTGAAAGCATGGCTTTGGCTCCTCTAGGAAATGTGGCAGGACAGCAGCAGGGGTGAATCACAGAGCAGTGATATCACTGAGTTCACTGCTCTAGTCATTGTCAGAGGGGAGTTCCCACCTAAGCAGCCACCCAGGAGCTGGAGCTTTGCCATCATATATATGACTGCTAGAAAAAGATTTACACTGACATTTAAAAACGAATCACAAATGTAATGGCAAATGGTAGGCAACATTTAAAAGCTTGATTAAGGCATAGCCTTACCTTCTATATTAATTATATGCCTTTTTGGAAGTAATGAATAATTGTTCCAACAAATTTGTTTGCGATTTTATCAAACTTTGGAAACACCAACATAATTATACCCATTAACATAATTCAAGACAGGTCCCTATACAAATAGTTACTGTTTTGCTGCAATCTGCTTCATAATCCAGCATTGCGGGTCTTTTTGTTCCATTACTCCGTGCTTGCATTGGCCATAGTCGAATCTGGTCTTGAGGAAATCCCTGCGAGATAAAATAATCAATTAATTTATGCCAAAGATCTTCAAAAATGTAAGGCATTGCAAATCCTTCCTTCACAGCAGTCTATTGAACTGATATGTAGTTAGTGGATAAAAAAAATTAATAAAAATTTGATCCCCTGCTGATTTTGTACATTTGCCCACTGAAAGAAATGGTCGGTCTATAATTTTAATGGTAGGTTTATTTGAACAGTGAGATAGAATAACAAAAATATCCAAAAAATGCATTTCAAAAAAGTTAAATTGATTTGCATTTTAAATGAGTGAAATAAAGCGGAGTTCCACCTGAAAAAAAAAATTCAAAAAAATTATAGCTGCAGTTGCTGACTTAAAATAAGGACACTTGCCTGTCCAGGGCGCCCACGATGGCCTCACCCAAAGCTGGCCTGTCCCTCGGCTCTGGGTGGAAGAGCCGGCATCTTAAGTAAGGGAATCAGGAAGTGAAGCCGTTCACAGCATGTTTAGCTACTGCGCAAGTCGGCTGCGCGTTCTGACTGGTCCCTGCATATCTCCCAGAAGACAGCGGGGGGGGCCAGACATGGCGTGGATTGCAGCAGATTCGGGAGCAAATACCTGTATTAGACAGGTGTCCACTCCACTTCCACTCCCCCCCCCCACCCGAAAGGTGCCAAATGTGACATCAGAGGGGGACCGGATAAGAAAAAGAACATTAAGGCCCTGGAGTGGCCTAGTCAGTCTCCAGACCTTAATCCCATAGAAAATATGTGAAGGGAGCTAAAGGTTCGAGTTACTAAACGTCAGCCAAAAAAACATAATGACTGAGAGGATCTGCAAAGAGGAGTGGGACAAAATCCCTCCTGAGAGGTGTGCAAACCTGGTGGCAAACTACAAAAAGTGTCTGACCTCTGCGATTGCCAAAGAGGGTTTTGCCACCAAGTACCAAGAAATGTTTTGCAAAGTGGTCAAATACTTATTTCACTCATTAAAATGTAAATCAATTTATAACAACTTTTTTGAAATATCTGGATCTTTTTGTTATGCTGTCACTCACTGTTAAAATAAACCTACCATTAAAATTATAGACAGGGGATCAAATACTTTTTTCCCTTAGGCTGCTTTCACACTAAGGGGCTTTGCAGATGCCAAAGTACTAAAAATAGCGGTTGCAAAGTGCCCTGAAAGAGCCGCTCAATGCACTCCAATGTGAAAGCCCTGAGGTTGCAGGACGGTCAAAAAAGTCATGCAAGCCGCATCTTTGGAGAGCAGTAGGAGCAGTGTATTAACCACTCCTAATGCGCCCCTTCCCATTGAAAACAATGGTGCAGCGTTGCAAACCCGCCGGCAAAGCGCCGCTGCAGCTACCCACATGATTGCCCACACATAAGTTACCCACATGATTTCCACTATCAGAGAATTTAGTGACCATCAAGTCCATAGTTTGAGAAATGCTTGAACGGTGACCTTAAAGCTCATAAAAAAACATGTCATACTTACCTGCTATGTGCAGTGGTTTTGCACAGAGCAGCCCCGATCCTCCTCTTTTCAGGTCCCCGGGAGGGGTTCCTGGCTCTTCTTCAGCCAGTGTCAACAATAAGCAGCTTGCTCTGGAAGCACTGGTGTGTGCACGCTCTATGCGCCCACAAGACACACAGAGGCATGCCTCAGACCCGTGGCTCAGCAACTTCAAGCCATTTAGGTGATTTGCATTTACAGCACTGGTATTCAGTTAAAGAAGAGTAAACATTCTAAAAAAAAAAACCAATTATAAGTCAGCATCTACAAATACTGACTGGCTGCTGACTTATTAATCGGACACTTACCTGTCCCAGGGACCAGCGATGCAGGGATCGAAGCGCCCCCTCCGCTCAGCGGCGCCAGCATTGTAACTGTGGGCACCTGGCTGTGGCTTCACAGCCGGGCACCCACTGCACATGTGCAAGCGGCTCCTCGCTGTGGGTTGTGATTGATTAGCTGCGCAGTCATCTGGGACCTGTCATGTGTCCCAGATGATTGACAAGAGGGAGGTGCAAAGCTGAGCCCTTCCTGTGCCGAGGGGAAGTGATGACACCAGCCCAGGCACGAAAGGAGGCAGACTACGAGGGACCCAATAGTAACAGGCATTCAGGAGGTAAAAAAAAAATAAAAAAAAATAAATATTTGGAAAAAAATAAAAAAATTCTTATTTTTTAGGAACATTCATGCATTTTTTTTTTTTTTTGGTGTGCGACACCACTTTAAGTGTAGAATACAATGCAAACATTTAAGATTTTTGCTTCATGTAGTTTCCCCAAATACATGGAAGGCCAGCTTACCATAGTTTGTGAAAGATTCTGAACAAATTCAGCCAGGGTGGAGTTTTTTAACACTTTGAACACAGTATATTTAACTTTCTCCTCATCATACATGTCATTGCCCTGATGTCCACAGAACTGGTCCTCTGTAACAATCTAAGGAATAAAAAAGCGAACTCTTAATACATTTTAAAACACGCTCATCTATTTAACAGTTTGAGATGTTACAACACTTCTTAGAATCTTTGACTTGTCCATTTTTTTATAAAAACATTTTAACCCACAGATATTCTGTGTATTCCAGGCAAATATTTGTAGTGAGGTATACATATTGTTTTGAGTGTAGGAATAGAGTGAAACTTATTTTAGCAAGTAATTTTAGGTATGAGAATTACTTTAAATAATTGAAATCTTATGTTGACTTTAGAACTTGATCATTAAGAACTGTACACGCTCACACACAGATGCTATAGACTACACACAAACATTGGTCTAACCTGCACTTGCATATAGAGATGAGCTTCCTGGCGTTCTTTTCGCTTTTGAGCTTCAATACGCTTTTCTTCTTGTAGCCGCTCGACAAGTTGCTGGGGTATATCATGATCTGTGACAGGCTGCAAAACCTCACCTAACAAAGACATAATCCGTTACATATATAGCGCAATAAGTGTTACATTTCAGATGAATCGGCAATTAGGAATTACTGAGAAGGCTTACATACACTGGCTTGCACATGTTCCAAATCCCCAATTGTACAGGCTCCATAAAGCTCATGTTTGTTTACAGTTAGCTTTGAATCTTCCCGTTTTTTTTTTTTTTAACCACTGGAGCACTTGGAAGATGACCAGACCATTTTAAGTATTGTGCTATTTTAAAGCGTTTGTACCCGGGGGAAAAAAATGGATTCTGTTCCTTTGAAGCAGGTTATGCAGCACAGTGCTTGTGCTGTGAAATTTGGGCCCCTGTATCACCTGAAATACCTGGCTAATCCTGCCTGGTGCTGCCCCCCCCCCCCCCCCCCCCCCCCCCCCCCCCCCCCCTGTAAACTGATGACAGATTATCATGGCTGCTGAGCTCCGACACCGTGGTCATTTTACATGGTGCAGTCATCAACAGCTCTCCTCTCTGCTCCCCCCCCCCCCCCCGTCTTCTCCCTGCCAGCCCCTTCCCCTCCTGCTGTTGCAATAACTTAATGCTTCATATAATCCTGATGGTTTCCTAATCCTGTGTGCTCGTCTGTTTTACCCGATTTCAGAGCGCTGCTCACGTGACCGGCCGCTTCTCTACTCCCAACTGACGTCAGCGGGTTTTTTGGCCCCTCTTGCGACCCGTCATGGGAGCACAGAGTGGCGCTCTGAAATCAGGCAGGAGGCACACAGGATTATATAAAAATATGGACAGTGGCTTAACAACCACTTTAACTTACAATTTTGCGGTCATGCAACAATGTACGTAAATTAAAAATGTATATCTTTTTCCACACAAAATAGATATTTTTTGGTGGCATTTGATCACCGTTTTTTTTTTTTGCTACAATGAAAAGAAAAAAGATGGAAATTGTGGAAAAATAAAATATTTCCCACTTTCCTTTATAAAACATTTTATAAAATTAAATTTACTAAAATTTAAGCCAGTCTGAGATAAAAAAAAATAAATCAATTGAATTCCCAATAAGTGTAAATTAATTGGTTTGTGTGAAAGTTACAGTGTCTACAAACTATGAGAGATAGATATATATAATATATATACATATATATATATATATATATATATATATACACATCTCTCATAGTTTGTAGACACTGTAACTTTCACACAAACCAATTAATTTACACTTATTGGGAATTTAATTGATTTATTTATTTTTATCTCAGACTGGCTTAAATTTTAGTAAATTTAATTTTATAAAATGTTTTATAAAGGAAAGTGGGAAATATTTTATTTTTCCACAATTTTCATCTTTTTTCTTTTCATTGTAGCAAAAAAAAAAAAAAAACGGTGATCAAATGCCACCAAAAAATATCTATTTTGTGTGGAAAAAGATATACATATAAAATGAAACAGCCCATCAAGTTTCTGGAGGCCCTTAACCACTTTGCCAACGACTGCACGCCGATATGTGGGCAAATAGGCGTACCTGTACGTCCCCTTTAATTAGCGGGGTTAATGGGCACACGCTTGCCGTGTACAGAATGACCATGCCGGTGGGACTCTATGTCCGCCGGTCTCTTGGCGATCGTGTCATGGAGCCGCAGAATGGGGAAGTGCCTATGTAAACAAGACATTTCCCAGTTCTGACTTGTGACATGACAGATAACTGCTCCCTGTCATCGGGAACATCGATCGCTGTCATGCGAGTTGTAGCCCACCCCCCCCCCACAGTTAGAATCACTCCCTAGGACACACTTAACCCCTTCATCGCCCCCTAGTGGTTAACACCTTCCCTACTAGTCATTTACACAGCAATTAGTGCATTTTTATAGCACTGATCGCTGTATAAATGACAATGGTCCCAAAAATGTGTCAAAAGTGTTTGCCATAATGTCATAGTCACGATTAAAAAAAAAAAAAAAAAAAATTGCATAAAACTAGACCCTATTTTGTAGACGCTATAACTTTTGAGCAAACCAATATACGATTACTGCGATTTTTTTTTTTTTTACCAAAGATACGTATAATACATATCAGCCTAAACTGAGGGAAAAAAAATTTTTATTTATTTTTGGGAGATATAGCAAAAAGTAAAAAAATATTGCATTTTTCAAAATTTTTGTTTATAGCGCAAAAAACTAAGAGGTGATCAAACACCACCAAAAGAAAGCTCCATTTGTGGGGGGGGGTGCGCCAATTTTGTTTGGGTGCAACATCGCACGACCCTTGCAATTGTCAGTTAAAGCGACGCAGTGCCAAAATCACAAAAAGTGCTCTGGTCAGGAAGGGGGTAAAATCTTCCGGGGCTGAAGCGGTTAAACACTTCCTGCCGGGGAGGACATCATATGACGTCCTGGGCTTTGACTGGATATACCTGAATAAGGTTGTGAACAAGCAAGCTATCGCTTGTGAAACGTCTACCATTGCCTGTATCTGTCTGACCCTTTTGACAATAAAGATGACATCGAGATAATTTGGAGTTCCAGTGTGCAACCAATTCCTTGTCTTGTATACCTGAATGATGCCTGAAGCTGCAGGCATTAAATCGGACATCTTTTCTTTTCAGCAGGCGATTCACTGCAAAGTAAAAGCCCTCTTAGCAGTGCTTCTTGTCGCTTCTGGCCCACAGCCAGTTCTAAGGTAAACCGTCATCTTTTTTTTTTTCTCAGGCTTTTCAGCACAGAGGAGAGATCTGGGACTTGTAGACACCAGGTCTTTCCGTAAAGAGGACCTGTCATGCCCTATTCCTATTACAAAGGATGTTTACATTCCTAGTAATAGAAATAAAAGTGATAAAAAAAAAAAAAAAACACATCCCCTCAGGAGACGCATACATAGCTTGCGCCTGCGTATGTAAATGGCGTTCAAACCACACGTGAGGTATCGACAAGAATGTTAAAGCAAGAGCAATAATCCTAGCAGAAGACCTCGTCTGAACAGGTAACCTGTAAAAAAAAAAAATGTAAAGCGTAGCCTATGGGGATTCAGTACCAAAGTTTGGCGCCATTCCACGACTGGCGCGCAAGTGCAACATGTTGGGTATCCATTTAAACTGGCGTTATACAAATATATTGGGCTAAATTTACGGTTTGTTTTTATTTACATTTATAAAAAGGGTTTTTTACCCCCCCCCCCAAAAAATTGGATAACTATTCAAGTTTTCAAACCTATGCACATAGCATATGTGATTTTAAAAAGTTTTTGTATGTGCATGGGTTTAAAAACGTGAATGGTTACAAAAACTGTCAGCACAATCACCGAATGATAGGGTATCAGCTATGCGCTCTCATATTTCTAAATGAAAGCAAATTGAAACCCCCTCGTCTATCCGGCAGCTATCTGACCCTAAATGGACAAAAAAACATAAACTTATGCACATAGCATGTGTGATTTTAAAAAGTTTTCCATCAATAAACCACTTTGTTATTACGCTATGGTGCTGCTATCCGTTTCATGAGATCACAGTAACATCTTTGGGACCTCTGCGTGAAGGCAATCGGGCAATGGATGATACAGATGGAACGATCAGCGGGACAAGCCAATCATTCCCTGATGTAAACACATCTAACGCATAATCATCCAGTAGTGTTACCAACAGCCCACGAGGAGGATTGATGAGACCATCTATCCAGGCTTTTCACTTGCTGAGTTCTGGTAAGTGTACACTCCATAGGGAGAGGGATTCGCTAACAGAGTGAGAGCGGGTGCCAGAGAGTTCACTGCACAGTTGAGTACCTTTCTTGGAATCCCTCTTGTGGAACGGTTTGTTTTATTACCAGCACGGCATTCATTTGCAAGTTACATCTGTTAAAAGGGTTGTAAACCCTCATGTTTTTTCACCTTAATGCATCCTTTTTTTTCCATGTCTGTGGACGCAAATGCTGGAATCAGAAGCGCGCCTGCAAGGCAGACCCCTCGGGAGAGCGCTTCTCCTAGGGGATTATCTGATGTGGGTAGGAGCCATGAGAGCCGCCAGGGGACCCCAGAAGAGGATGTTCAGGGCCACTCTGCAAAACGAGCTGCACAGTGAAGGCAAGCATGAAATGTTATTTAAAAAAAAAAAAAAAACAATCCTTTATAAAAATCACTTTAAGTGAAGATGTAGGAGCGCTGTTCATTTGTTACATATATTGTTGGAGGATCTTTGCGTGAAGGTTTTTTTTAAGCTGCCCACAGACTGGTTATATCTGTATTGTTATATTTATTTTATTGATTTGTGTTCAATAAGTGCATTTTTTTCAACTGTGCCCTCAAGCGCTTTGTTGTGTGGGCACCCATATACACTGTTTTCTATATTCAGTCTGAAGTATTTAAGAGGAACGGTGAGTTTATTTGAAGTTGTTTTTCTAATTTCGTTGTTTATACTGTGACCAGTGCAGTACATCATGACTGGTGTGACAGTGATGAGGGACACTGACTGGTGACAGTATGTTAAAATACAAAAAAAAAAAAAACTTACTTTATTTTTATTTTTTTACATACTTTCAGAGTAGTTTAGTCTCACCAACTAATTACTAAAACTTTGGGAGAGTAATCAAGGATTTTTTTTTTCTTTAACTACGCACACTTTGATTGCTGTTACAATAAATGTCACTGTAACAGCAATGTTTTGAACAATCATGACAGCTATGATTACTAGTAATCTGTGATTGGCTACAGACAATTACATGGTACAGGGTTATGCGATTGGCCCAGGTAGCTTATGACAGCTTTGGGCCATTCACAACAGCTTGGTCAACACTGATAATGCGATTCCGGTGTCAAAGTGTCCGGATACCAGAATCATCACTCCACTGCGTCCGAGGGACACAGCAGCCATGGGAGCGGCAAACTGCATGCCCCTTGTATGCATGTCATCCAGCCTGGGCGGGAACTGGTTAATAAATCACATAAAAATCACTTTTATAAATTAAAAATATGTTCCATTTTACAACAGTTACTTTTCAGGTCTTCATTTAATTTTACCTGGTGATCAGCCAGTAACACACCTCCTCTTTTAGGGTGGCTAAATTTACTCCTTCACTGCATGTATGTTGAAGCAACATAGCCTCCTTTGGCAGAGAAGCATTGTCAATCAGTGGAGAGGGTGGTGGTGTAGAATTAGATTTTGCATTAATGACCAACAATGCAAAGGCCAGCTCCAGCCAACACTTTGTAAGCAGTTACAGCTGCATTTCCTTTTTGAATTAAGGATTTACATAAATGAATAAAAGCAGATAAGGACTTTTGTCCATGCTGAAGTGGAACTAAAAAAAAGGGGGGGGGGGAATAAAAATAAAAAGTTCAACAAGCATGCTCTTTATTGTAGAAGAGACACAATGTCTCTTCTGCAATAAAAACGCAACTGCCTGCTTGTAATTCTCTGCAGCATGTACATAGAGCTACATATGTGCAGCTCTATGTATATTTCAAACACGGTGCACTGGCATCCAGCACTGGCCAATCAAAAAGGCAAAAGACTTTGCGCAAGGGAAAAGCAGGAGAGAATATGCCAACACCGAAGGGGGAACTAGCAGGTGTTAAATTGACGAAGAATAGGTAAAAATTCTTGCTATTAGTTTCTCTTTAACCACTTTCAGACCGGACCAATTTGCAGCCAAAGGACCAGGCCCCTTTTTGCGATTCGGCACTGCGTCGCTTTAACTGACAATTGCGCGGTCAAAGCTAACGGAGTTCTCTCTGACCCCTTCACCATCTCCAATGGTACCAGACAGGTCTGTCATTCGTCACCCCTTCTCTTCGCCCTAGCACTAGAACCCTTCCTATGTACGATGCGCCAGAACCGGATATAATCAGGAATCAATATAGATCAGGCCCAATACAAGATCTCTGCATAGGCAGATCTTTTATTTTCCCTTACTAACCCTGTTGTGTCCCTCCCAAACCTAATTAAAGAATTTGAGATATGGGAACATATCTGATCTAAAAATGAACTTTGACAAATCCACAGCTATGGGCATTAACATGACATTTGTCAACCTGACTCCCCAGAAAACCAAATTTCAATTCAAATGGTCAGACAGCCATCTTATCTACCTAGGAACAAGTATCCCCAGCCTGACACGCATATTTGAACTCAATTTCCCCCACTGTTAACAAAAGCAAGAGGGCTGCTCGAGAAGTGGAACAAGGGACTCTAATCCTGGTTCGACAGATACAACCTCATCAAAATATCCATTCTCCTGAAATTTCTTTACCCGTTCCAAGCACTGCCAATCAAGATTCCACCTCTATACTTTAAACAAGTACACTCGATGTTTACCAGATTTATATGGTCACATACAAAAACTACGATTATGCAAACGATATCCGACGCTACCGAATCATTATGGAGGACTGGCCCTTCCTGACAAACGATTACCAAGCGGTACACCTAGGAAGAATTATTGACTGGAACAGACATGGACAAACCAATTTATAGAGGCAAGTAGAACGCACCCAGGTGAGTATCCCACTAAAGGGCACGATCTGGTGCTATGACCGACTACCTCCAGACATAACACAACCTATCATAGGCGCCACCTTACACGTGGGCTTCATAATGATAAATACAACCCTCCCCACTACTCCCAATTCTAGGCAATCCGGCGTTTACGCCTGGACTAGACCGATCAGAATATGAGACACTTGACATCGGGTAAAGACTGTGCTTTACATTACGTAGACGGGGATCAATGTACATCGATCCAATCACCGATGAGCGATACCGGGGCTTCCAGCTCTTATTCTGGAAGGCAATCTGATTACTTCATTCACTCAATACCAGACCCGGTGCACTTCAAACGTGACCTGACAACATATGAGGACTACTGTAGAGAAGAGGGAATATTACCCCGAGTACTCTCAATAACGTATAACCTGCTTAACACCCCATCGGAACAACCAGATTTGGTGTTCCTGCAGAAATGGGAAAGTAACCTACCAACGTACTTTCACTGACGTACAAAAACAAAACATCATCAGATTTGCTTTAAAATGGTCCATCTGCACAAGAATACAAGAGACGAACTATAAGATCCTAACAAGGTGGTAATATACACCTCAGTCACTACAAAGATTATTCCGTACCACAGCAGATAAATGCTGAAGATGCCAAACAAACAAAGGGACACGCCTCCATATCTTCTGGTCCTGCCCACTACTACGACACTTTTGGACAATAGAGACAGTCATACAAAAGTTTACAGATCACACAATTCAGAAAGACCCAGCGTTTCTTTCTGCTGAATGCCACAACAATCCTGGCGGAGTCGTACAAGAAATCTATTGTGTGACACTAAATGCCACAAAATCTTGTATTTCAGCTATATGAAAACAACACACCCATCCATTGGATTGTAGCTTTGTAAAGTAGAGGACAAAAAAAAAAAAAAAACTAGAGGATCTAGTGCTCACAGCACAACACAAACAAGAAAAACACTCTAAAGCCTGGATGTTATGGAATAGGTTCATATTCTCTGATAAAGGGTAGACCTTACTAAACTCTTAAGGGACACTCCGAAACTGACCAACTAAAAAGTGACACCATCACTACACTTATCACCCCCGTGTTGAACAAATCACCCCCCCCCCCCCCCCCCTTCACTTTTCCTCTGGTTTCTCTACCTTTCACTCCCTCAACTGCTGGTTCTATCCCCCAGATATTTTGATACCTCCCTTCCTATCCAGTTTTGCTATTGTGGTCTGTACACAGATAATCCGACTAAATATGCAGTTCAGTAACTAAGGTAACATCATACATACAAGTATATAAGAACCGGAATGATTACTGTCAAATTGTATGTATATAATACGGTTGTGCCGTTATGACATTTTAGGCTGTCCACATTGTAGATGGAAATTGTGCCTTCTCTTGAAGACCAATATGTACGTTTGATTGCCTATTAGGTACCTTTTCTGTACCCTATTTCTTTGAAAATTCAACAAATGTTTTCAAAAAATAAAAAATATCTGTCATCCATCCTAGTTAAAATTTCAACATGAATCACAGATGCACTTTTACAAGGTATAATACCTACATTTACTGGGAATTTGTATGCATTACCCAAAATTAAAAAACCTTGTGTCCCCCAATTAGACATAGCATTTTGTGACAAGGAAGTCTCAGAACGCGAGTAGATTACTGAGGGGAAAGAGGATTTGATTCCCTGCTAATTTTGTACATTTGCCCAATGACAAAAAAAAATAAAAATTAACAGTCTATAATTTTAATGGTAGGTTTATGTTAACCGTGAGAAATAGCCAAAAAAAAAAAGGAATGAATTGAGTGAATCAAAGAGTTCTGGCTCCTGGGTGTCTTCTATATAGGTAACGAGCTGAGATTTGGAGCACTCTCTAAGGCCTGGTTCACACCTATGCAGGCTGCAGTTGGTATATTCCATTTCATTTTTTTCCTGAAACCTCCCTCTTAAAATTGTGTGTGTATATATATATATATATATATATATATATATATATATATATATATATATATATATATATATATATATATATATATATATATATATATATATATATATATATATATATATATCTATCTATCTATACACATACAGCCCTCAAAATTTTCACTCGCCTGCTCGCATTTTGCGAGTGAAAAAATGAGGATTGCGAGTGTTGCGGGGGTGTGCTGTCCCGGGAATGTATAGCCAGTGCCCTCCGCTGCGCACAGGCTCGCAGCGCGGCCATTTCAATAGTCAAACAGCCGCCTGGAACCGGCCCCTCCGCCTCCCTCATGCCGCACATCCCCGCCCCAATTAGGCTCACATTGAAGGCTTTTAATAGTCATCAAAGAGCCGCCTGGGACCGCCCCCTCCACCTCCCTCCTGCCGCACATCACCGCCCCGATTAGGCTCACATTGAAAGCTTTTAATAGTCATCAAAGAGCCGCCTGGGACCGCCCCCTCCACCTCCCTCCTGCCGCACATCACCGCCCCGATTAGGCTCACATTGTGGGCTTTTCAATATGCATCAAAGAGCCGGCTGGGACCGCCCCTGCACCTCCGCACCTCCCTCCTGCCACATATCCCCGCCCTGCTCAGGCTCACATTGTGGACTTACAATATGCATCAAAGAGCCGTCTGGGACCGCCCCCTCCACCTCCTTCCTGCCGCACATCTAAAGAGTGGGGCAGTGCATGTCTCTGCAGGTTAGTCCTAAGTGGGCGGGCTCGAACACTCGGTCCGCCCTCAGTCTGCACCGATGCTTGACCCCTGTGGCTGCAGCAGGAGAAGGGTAAATAATAAATATGACAGTGTGCTGTGATTGGAAGCAGCACATGTGCTGGAGGCCTTGGTATAATTAGGCATTGAACAAGATGTGTTGGGAGGAAAGGGGGGATTAATAGGAGGCATAGGTATAATGTTTTTTTTTTGGGGGGGGGGGGGGGGTATTGCGGAATTGAAGGCATAGGTCTGAATCTGACCTAAGCCTCCAATTCCACCCCCCCCCCCCACTATATCATACATGTGCCTCCAATTCCACCCCCCCTCCCCAATCTATCATACCGTATGATAGATTAGGAGGAGGGGGGGGGGGGTGAAATTGGAGGCATAAGTTTGATAGATTGGGGGGGGGAGGATTTGGGTGCATAGGTATTATGGGGAGGGAGATGGATCTGGAGGCATAGGTATGTTGGATTGGGGGGGGGGGGGGAGAGATTTGGAGGCATAGGTGTGCTGGGGAGGTTGGAAGACAAGGTGTTGCTGGAGGGTCGTTAAAAGCACGGGTGTGCTGGGGTAGTGGGTAAGGTGGTAGAGATATGCTGGGAAGAGGAATTAGAGGTAGAGGTGTGCTAGGGGGAGGGGGATGCATTGAAGGACTGGGGGAGGCAGAGGTGTACTGGCGGAGGTGTTGGAGGTAGAGGTGTACTGGGGGGGAAAAGAAACAAAACCAGAGAAATTTTTTTTCTCAACTTACTAACCAGCCTGCTAACCAACCACATTTTCCTGTCTGATGAGACTAAGCTGATGGGCACTGGTGAGGCTGCATTGAGGGGAACTGATCAGGCTGCATTAATGGGCACTGGTAAAGAGGCACTGATGGGGCCCCACTGATGGGCACTGATAAGCTGTACTGATAGACTGCATTCCTGGGCACTGATAAAGTTGTTAATATTTATTTTTGTAACTTAATTCTGCAAAAATATTTAACAGAGTAATTTCATGAGATATTTATGAAGATGTGTTTTAGGGGTGGGGCAGGGTAGGGGTTGGTTGGAGCAACTGGTGGCGAGTAACCCCTTAGTCCTGGCTAGTAGCTCAGGACTTGAAATTTTGAGCCCTGTACATTTTTATATATATATATATATATATATATATATATATATATATATATACACACACACACACACACAAACATACACATATGTGTGTATATATATAGCTCCGATCCCGGAAGCAACGTCAGCTGGGGGCGGGGCACCTCCTCCCAGCAGTACGAACCTTATGGCGCTAGGACAGGGGGCGGGAAAATCCTCAGCACAGTGGGAACAGTCTGACAACTGGCCACACTGACACGTCTGTCTTTTTTCATTATGCAGCACCACAGCGATCCTCTCCTGCCGCTAAACAAGAGGGTGGGTGATTTCATGACTCCTCCCTTCCTGTACAGAGGGAGAGAGCTGGTTACTAGGCTGGATAGCTGGCTGCTATCCAATGACAAAGTGGGTGGGTCGCCAAGGGGCTGAAAAGCATCAGCACGCATGTTTTCGATAGTGTGAGGCAGCTGTGGAAGCGTCCAAGGAAGCAGAACAGAGTATTGAGGGGAGCAAGTCCTGCAAACAGGTTAGTGTAGTATGTACAGTACAGCGTCAGCAGGGTACAGACCAGTCATACACAGGCAACATACACTATATACAGACCAGTCTGTACCCGTACAGTACGGTGTTATTAAAAAGACTGGTCTGTACTTAACGCCCTGTAGTGGGCACTCCTAGCGCCCTGTACTGTCCCCCCCCCCCCCCAATGACCTTCACATCTCCATCCTCTTCTCCCACCGATCACAGCCTTTCTTTTTTTAACTTTACCACCCGTCAATCCCCATTTCACCCCAACCACAACTACCCTGTCATCACTTACCCCTCTACTCCTCACCCCTCTTAACTCCCTAACAAACCCCCCCCCCCCCCCCCAACTTGGGTATCGGGGAGTACTTGCAATAAAGTATCGATACTCTTACTCGGTTTAAAAAGTGGCATCAGTGCAACCCTAATATACATATACACACACACACACACATATAAAGATACATTATATTATGCACTGCTCTTGAAGAAGCAAGTCTCTTGGAATAGGAAATGTATTGAGCAGCTACTTCATCAACAATGCGGATAAGGGTTGACCCAATGTATTAAGTTATACCAGACCCAACTTAGATTATTGTTTAGGAACAATGTAGTAGAGGATATGGGATGTACAAGATCATGTAAAACACATGTATTGTTAAACCACAAATATTGTTTTTAACCACTTTGCGCCCGCGCTATAGCCCAAAGACGGCTACAGCGCGGACGCTAACTGCCAGTAGGGCGTCCCTGGACGTCGTTTTGTTTACTTCCGCGATGCGCGCTCCTGAGAGCGCGTATCGGGGAAGTTCTGTGCTGGCCTTGGACACAGCCAGTCACAGAGGCCGTTTTCAGCGCGTCCAATGAGAGATGATCTCATATGTAAACATATGAGATCATCTCTCAGCGCCGGCTCTCCCTCCTCACACAGACATCGTGTGAGGAGGGAGAGATGAACGGCTGCAGCGGCCGCAAGTACAAAAAAACGGAAAATAAACTGCCACCTGTCAGTGTTGAGTGCCGCGTGTCGCGTCAGTGCCGCGTCAGTTAGACGTGTAATTTATGCTCCTAGAACACGTGATGGTGCTCCCTGCATGTTGGGCCCCTCTAAGTGGCCAGGCTGTGGAAAAGTCCCACACATGTGGTATCGTGATAATCAGGAGTAGCAGAATTTATTTTGGGGTATCATTTTTGGTATACACATGCCATGTGAGAGAAATAACCTAATACAATGACAATTTTGGGGGGGGGGGGGGAAAAAAATCTTCATTTTGCAAAGAATTGTGGGGAAAAAATGACAAAAAGCTCACCATGCCTCTTACAAAATACCTTGGAATGTCTACTTTCAAAAAAAGGGGTCATTTGGGGGGTATTTGTACTTTCCTGGCTTGTTCGGGTCACAATGATATAGGCCACCAGTACATCAGATGTGATCAATTTTGTATTATTTGCACCACAGCTTGTAGACTAACTTTCACAAAGACCAAATAATATCCATTAATTTGGGTTATTTTTTACCAAAGATATATAGCAGTATAAATTGTGGCCAAAATGTATGAAGAAAAAGTTATAATTTGCAAAATTTTTATCACAGAAACAAAGAAAAATTTGGTTTTTTTTTTTTCAAAATTTTCGGTCTTTTTTCATTTATAGCGCAAAAAATAAAAAACCCAGAGGTGATCAAATACCACCAAAAGAAAGCTCTATTTGTGGGGGAAAAAAAAGGACAAAAAATTAATTTGGGTACAGTGTTGCATGACTGAGTAATTGTCATTGAAAGTGTGTGACTACCGAAAGCTGAAAACTGGTCTGGGCAGGAAGGGTGTTTAAGTGCCCAGTAGGCAAGTGGTTAAAAGTGCAAATCATTTATGGTTGAAATAAAATAAAGTGTTCATATGTTTATGAATGGTCAACAAAAAGTACTTTAAATGTCCGACCCCCCTCAAAGGTTCCTCCTGTTATGACCCCCCCTCCAATTTAAAATGGTTTGACTTAAACCCTCTAACTGCCACCTTTGCTGGACAGCTTGGCCAGGTAAAGGAAGTTGAAAAACAGACTTACTGGCCTGATCAGCAGGTAATACATTTTGTTAGTGTTAATGCTACTGTAAGACTATCATGTGTCATTTTACTTTGCACCTGCTAATGGCAAAAACAGTATAAATATATGATGGCATGTGCAAATATTTGTATGTATATGCATGCCCCTTCTAGGCATTAAAGAGAATACTTACTAAGCTTGGATTCCCTGATGTAAACCAGCATGTACGCATTTGTACAGTGCCGTACAGACAGGTCATCATCATGGCCTCCATAATTATGCTCAATAGCCTCTTCCTTTGTACATCTTGAAACAACATCGTCATCAAATTTACACCACTGGAGGGAAGACAAAAAGAAGAAAAAAAAAAAAAGAGAAGGTGAAAGCATTTATAATGATAAACCATAATCTAAGTAACGTAGAGGAGCTCAGAAACCATGCCGTAGCAGTAAACAAATAAATTACAACAGTCATCAGGTCATGACACCCATTAGGTAATACAAACATCTTCCAAATTAAGCAGTGAAAAATGTATGGCTTTCTCCATCGATTACTACAAAAACAATCACTTCACTAAATTAATGGGTACAATTTTGGCCAACTTTTTCTAGACATTGTGTGTTCTGATCATTGTTGAAATCACAGCAGCAAAGCTACCCTCAAGAACACAATTAAAAAAAAAAAAAAAAAAAAATCATAAAAACAAACACGTTCACAGTGTCTCACAAAATGTTAAAAGTGTCAGTAGGAGCGGGAAATTATGACATCACTAGGTCGCATCACAAAAGACACAAACGCATAGCAAAGAACTAGAGTTTACATTATTTATTTTGTACTTGCCCAGTGCATGTTTGAGGGCAGTAGTGTGGGTAATGACAGGAAGCTTGAAAACGCGGCTGTTAATGCCCTATAATTTGGAGAAGCAATGTCAGCCAGCAGATGAAATGGAGACGGATCTTATAACCAATACCTCCACCACTACTTCACAACCCAAGTAGGAGTATAGAAAGAGATAAATCCCAGGCCAGTCAGGGGACGGAGGATAATTTAGATTACCAGGTGATGATATTCCTCTATGGAAACATTCATACAGATCAAATCGATTTGTAACACACTACACACATTACTACTAAAATTACAGATATGCCGTGACCTGTGTATAAGGACAATATGATTAATGAAAATTACTACTTCTAGTTTGATTTTACTTTGGGCAGAATACAAAAGATGAGTAAGCTGCTGCAGATTTTTTCTTCTTCTAGAGATTACTAGTTGTCTAGAATTCAACTTTAAACATTCAAGGTTATTGGTGGAAAAAGTAAACCAAACCTGTATATCTAGTAATCAACACCTTGTTTACATGGGCAGCAGTAAAATAAAAAATTAAAAAGGCTGATCTATGGTTTTACCAATCCCGATCACCCACCAAAAAGATAACACGCAGCTAATCAAGGTCTTGGATTGCACGTGCCATGACCCTTGAACAAAGCCGAGCTGCAAAAGCAGTATTTACATTGAAAGTCCCGTTAAAAAAAAAAAATTAAAAAAAATAAAAAAAAATAAAAAAATTCAGGGGAGGCCCCAGGATTGCCTGGCAGCTCCTGCTCTACCACCCTCTGAAATGTGGATTGCTTTTTAGATGACTGGTAAAGAATGCAACAGATGTACGCCCTATTGGCCATTCAGCAACTGCTAAGCAGACATGCAACATTTTTGTGGTTGTTTGGCTCTATTTTGACTACAAACCTAAATTTTTAACTCAAACATGCTGAACTGTTAGCAGTTTACGAAGTTTCTTGAAACAATTAGAGCATTTGCATGATTTAAATTGGATGTAAACCCGATTAACAAAATTTGAGCTGGGCACATATCTGCAGTGTTTTATCTCTCTTCAAAGCACTATGTTCAGTAGCTGTCTCCTGCCCAATTCTTCTGTTATCAGCTTAATAACTCCTGACAAGTATTAAGTCACATATGATAAAAGCAGCCTGAGTTTTGGGTTGGGGAGGATGCTATAAACAGATTAGCACAGAGCTGAAACTCTATACCTATGGGGAGAGGGGGTGTGTGCCTTTCCTCCAATCAGCTGTCTTGGCTGTATGCCCAGGCTTCACTGCAGTGCTAAACAGGACAAGAAAATTCTAACAGGATGTGCACTTTCTAAACAGTATATAAAGCTGAAGACAGAAGATATACATGTAAAACATGTAGGGAGATAGGTATCATCCCTGTGTATCATCTGAGGCTGTTCACTTCACTGGGTATATGCAAGGGTTTACATCCACTTTAAGATGAACAATCACTTTTAAATAAGTTTATAAGAGTTTCCCTTCAAAAGTAAATATTTTGAAAAACATACCATTGCTCCTAAAAATAGTTATATACAAGTGTGGCGCTAAAAGATGTATCTGAACACTGACCGTATAAAGAAAGGGAATCCTAAATACAAAGTTCAGTGTTCAGAATTTAATATGTGACAAAAATGTGCGTCTGGATAGTGAGACCTAAACGATCTCCGTCCAGATAGTGATAAAATTGTATTGAGGTGAGTCAAACAAATTATACGTCTAGGGTCTGTGTAAGCCGAAATTCTCACAGGTGATTAATGAAATTGAATTGTCAACCCCTGGTAGCTGCGATGTGTCCAGATATATTAAATAAATCAGTGCAAATCGTGCATGAGCGAATGTGTTATGAAAACAAACTCATATCATAGTGCTAAAATAGCATGACTGCTATAAACAATATATAAATGAAGCTGTAAGTGCAAAAATGGATGTATATATCCAAATATTAAATGCCACAAGTGAAATCTAAAGCAAAGAATCAATCAAAGAAAAATATTCAAAAACTGGGAAGTACTGTGAATATACTTAATGACTGTGAACATATAGCAGTCCATATAGCAAAGTTCATATATGAAAGCAGATGTATAAATCGTTATGATTATCCGTATAGTGTTCAAGAATGCTAGATCCTTAATACATTGGACAACATCTTGAACCGAATGATGCAAGTAAAGGTCAGGTATGCTTACCGCATAAGATGGACCCACTGACCGTTGGTGAGGGGTCAAACGAGCTCAGGTAAACCGGCTGGTGATGTTATGATGTGGTGGACCAGGGACCCGACTGTGCCGGCACAACAGTCTGTACTCACCAAACTTCAGATGGAATATGGAACCACAGAACTCCAGGGTGATAAAACCACAGGAACACCGTACCGTTATCAGCCTTTACCAGAAATTCTCAATGGATCAGGAGCATGGAAATAAACAAGCGATAGAGGGCCTCCTCATAGCGTAAAAAAAATCCAGCAAAGGATTCAATTTATTTTTGAGGGGGATACCAACTTCCCCAATAATTTTTCATAAATAATCTTGCCATCAAATTTAAAACTCATAAAAACAAGAAAAAAATGTATAACGCAATGGTAGTGTATCTAGCGAATCCACCCGACGCGTTTCGTCTGCAAAGACTTCCACTGGGGCATATACTAGTAAACCACCTCTGCATTGTATATATAGCAAGTATCAAATGAGCCATTGCCACCACATGAGCACATTAAGCACAGCCCCACTTCCGATTTAACCAATCCTTAGATAATTAACATTATTCTAATTCACTTCAACCAATGGCAAATGTTTGTTGCACAAGATGCAACCAAGCCTCAATATCATAAGCCAATACTTTTCCAAAAAGCTGATGCAGGCATAATAAGCATGGTCAATCGCACCAATCATAAATCAACACCTTACCCAAATAGCCAGACCGTTTGTGTATCAACTGCAATTTTGGCGCGAACTGCGCCCATGTGACACAATTGTAGCATCACATGTCCTGGGTAGCCATTCAAAAGCGGCAGCTATTTTGGCGCCAACCGCGATCAGCGGCTGTTTTGGCGCCGACGGCCGCGCTGTGCGCATCATGCGCCGCGCATCCTCGGCGGCCAATCACAGCATGCAAGAAGACGCACACCGATGACGCACGCTGCGCGCTCAATGTAAAAATGGCGCGATGACGTCACCACGCCGCCGTCAATGAAAAGACGGAAATAGTACATGAGTCGAACGCGTAAATCGTCCCAATGGGCGATTTCCGCATTCCACTCATGTACTATTTCCGTCTTTTCATTGACGGCGGAGTGGTGACGTCATCGCGCCATGTTTACATTGAGCGTGCGTCATCGGCGTGCGTCTTCTTGCATGCTGTGATTGGCCGCCGAGGATGCGCGGCGCATGATGCGCACAGTGCGGCCGTCGGCGCCAAAACAGCAGCTGATCGCGGTTGGCGCCAAAATAGCCTGCGCTTTTGAATGGCTACCCAGGACATGTGACGCTACAATTGTGTCACATGGGCACAGTTCGCGCCAAAATTGCAGTGGATATACGGTCTGGCTGTTTGGGTAAAGTGTTGATTTATGATTGGTGCGATTGACCATGCTTATTATGCCTGTATCAGCTTTTTGGACAAGTATTGGCTTATGATATTGAGGCTTGGTTGCATCTTGTGCAACAAACATTTGCCATTGGTTGAAGTGAATTAGAATAATGTTAATTATCTAAGGATTGGTTAAATCGGAAGTGGGGCTGTGCTTAATGTGCTCATGTGGTGGCAATGGCTCATTTGATACTTGCTATATATACACACACAACGCAGAGGTGGTTTACTAGTATATGCCCCAGTGGAAGTCTTTGCAGACGAAATGCGCCGGGTGGATACGCTAGATACACTACCATTGCGTTATACATTTTTTATCTTGTTTTTATGAGTTTTAAATTTGATGGCAAGATTTTTTATGAAAAATTATTGGGGAAGTTGGTATCCCCCCCAAAAATAAATTGAATCCTTTGCTGGATTTTTTTACGCTATGAGGAGGCCCTCCATCTCTTGTTTATTTCCATGCTCCTGATCCATTGAGAATTTCTGGTAAAGGCTGATAACGGTACAGTGTTCCTGTGGTTTTATCACCCTGGAGTTCGGTGGTTTCATCTTGCATCTGAAGTTTGGAGAGTACAGACTGTTGTGCCGGCACAGTCGGGTCCCTGGTCCACCACATCATAACATCACCAGCCGGTTTACCTGAGCTCGTTTGACCCCTCACCAACGGTCAGTGGGTCCATCTTATGCGGTAAGCATACCTGACCTTTACTTGCATCATTCGGTTCAAGATGTTGTCCAATGTATTAAGGATCTAGCATTCTTGAACACTATACGGATAATCATAACGATTTATACATCTGCTTTCATATATGAACTTTGCTATATGGACTGCTATATGTTCACAGTCATTAAGTATATTCACAGTACTTCCCAGTTTTTGAATATTTTTCTTTGATTGATTCTTTGCTTTAGATTTCACTTGTGGCATTTAATATTTGGATATATACATCCATTTTTGCACTCACAGCTTCATTTATATATTGTTTATAGCAGTCATGCTATTTTAGCACTATGATACGAGTTTGTTTTCATAACACATTCGCTCATGCACGATTTGCACTGATTTATTTAATATATCTAGACACATCGCAGCTACCAGGGGTTGACAATTCAATTTCATTAATCACCTGTGAGAATTTCGGATTAAACAGACCCTAGACGTATAATTTGTTTGACTCACCTCAATACAATTTTATCACTATCTGGAGATCGTTTAGGTCTCACTATCCAGACGCACATTTTTTTCACATATTAAATTCTGAACACTGAACTTTGTATTTAGGATTCCCTTTCTTTATACGGTCAGTGTTCAGATACATCTTTTAGCGCCACACTTATATATTTTTATTTCGTTACGCAATTTGTCACATTGTTGTGTTAGCTGCTCACCACATGGGAAGCGCAGCTATAGACCCTTATATTTCCTAAAAATAGTTGCCAGCTATTACACTGACCTTTTCATTGAGCACATTTGGGCTGGGTCAACACTGCAGTGATGTGATTTTGATGTGTTTGAGTGCAATAACCTCCCGATCTATAGCCAAAAGACTGCTACAATTCGGCCCTTAATTGCTGGGAGGGCATCCATGTACGTCCTCCCGAGATCAAAGCACACACAGCGCACTCTGATCAGCAAGTCAAATGAGACTCGGCTGTTAACAGACCGGAGTAAGGGGCTGATCCCGGCCCCTTACCACGTGATCAGCTGTCAGCCAATGACAGCTGATCATGTGATTTAAACAGAAGAGCAGTAATCGGCTGTCAGCTTGATGAGAGAAAAAAACAAGCCGATCACAGGAACAGGGAGTGCCACTGCTGCTAAGCAGTGCCCACCATCAGGGCCAATCAGCACCGCCTTATCAGGGCAAAATGTTTGGTCTTTTTTTCTTTAGCAAAAAATACAAAAACATAGTTACTAAATACCGCAAAAAGAAAGCTCTATTTGTGTGAAAAAAAATTATAAAAATTTCATTTGGATCCAGTGTTGCACGACCGAGGAATTTTCAAAGTAACAGCGCTAAAAGATAATTGGCCTGGGCAGGAAGGGGGTTAAAGTGGCCAGTAAGCAAGTGGTTTATGTAGTGCTACGTGGATAAGTTCTGCATATTCTATGGGCCAAAATCGCACTGGAATCACACCAAAGTAGTACACAAATCTCCAAAATTGCTCTGTGCCAAGTAGCATTGATGTGAATGGATGCAACTGAAAACATGTATTTTCCATTGTCATGCGATTCTGCGTGACTCAAGCCGCATCTGAAATTGTACTACAGTGAACCAGGCCTGAGTTACCGTACATGATATACAAAAAGATGACAACCACCCTAATTTATTGTTAGCCTTTGCAGTAAAGTGCACATGGAAGGGAAATGCACATTACAGACAAAATCCCAGCACCCTTACCAGCTAAAAAACAAACTGACCCTGTCTATCAGTTCATTTAAAAAACAGGGTTTAGTTAGACATCTATACAAATATATGTGGAAGCCACAGTGCCTACTCCAAGGCAAAGTCTAGTTAGAAAGGGTCAATTTGTTTGTTTTTTGCAGGATAGCTGGTAAGTGTGCTGAAAAATATTTGTGGTGTGCATTGCCCTTCCATGTGCACCTTACTCCACAGACTAGTTAAAATTTGGGGTGGTGACCATCTTTTTGTATGACTTGTCTGCTGGATTTGGCATGGGGACAGTAACAAAATTAATTAATTAACCCCACAGCGCTCAACACCAATCTAATTTACCCAGCTACATCAAAAAGCTCACGGCAAATCGACCCAACAAAATAGATAACAAAATTTCAATAATGAATGACAAAAGAAAACAGCCATATGCTCCATACAATCCTGAAGTTAAGGCGTAGGGACCTATTGGATGCCTTCATCTGCCATTGTGCTCTTGCTGGGCGTTCAAAATGTGTGCCCTGTGCCTTTCAGGTATATCTTGATTCTGTTTTAAGGCATTGGCCCCCTTCAGGCAAACCTGCCCTTCATTTATCCACTGCTACAGTGCGTAAAAATAGGATTTTCATACTTGCAGCTCATTGGCTGTTCATTGACTGACAGCGCTCCAAGTTCATAACCATAGGTTATCGCGTCCCCCCTACAGGAGTAGCACTAGGCAGAAAAAAAAGACTGGGCAGTCCTATGTGGTATACCCCCCCCTCTCTGCTATAGGCCTTCAGTTTAGTAACAAGCAGTGTCAGAAGTATTTAAAACTCCATAGAGGGGTGGGTGCTGTGTCCATCAATTAATTGGATCAAAGAAATGGATTTTACGGTAAGTACAAAAATCCTATTTTCTTTCGTTCATTGACGGATGCAGGGCTCCATATTCAGAACCATAGAGATGTCCCCAAGCAGTGCCAAACATGAGCGGTGGGACAACAAAAAAAATCCCAAGGCCAAACCCAAGAGCCAACCAGGTAACAGGAGCCCAACAAAAAACTGGAGTCCAACCTGAACAACACCCTCAAGAGGGAACCGACCCTCCAAATAGCAGCCTGCAAAACCTTGCGGCCAAAAGAAGCAGCCGCAGATGCCATCACATCCTCTTTGTAGATGTAGACAAATGTAGACAACCAAGTGGCCGCCTTGCAAACCTGCGCCACTGACGTCTGATGACGGAAGGCCCAAGAAGCACTAAGCGCCTGAGTAGAGTGCGCTGTTGCAGGGAAAAGAGGGACCTAATCCTTGATAAAATAGGCCTAAGTCAACGTCTGTTTGATACACCTGGAAATGGTCCCAGAAGAAGCGTACAGCCCTTTTCTTGTCCCGTCTGTGATGACAAGTGAGTCTGACTACCGAAAAGAATCAGTGGCTGCCAAATACACCCGAACCACATTCAGGGCATGCAAAGAAAATTCCTTAGAATATGTGGGCCTGGAAAACAGGGAGGCAACACAATGTCTTTATTCAAATGTAAATCGGACTACCTTAGGGAGGAACGACTGACATGGGCGAAGAACCACCTTATCTTTGTGAACCGCCAAGTAGAGGGCATGACAAGATAACGCCATCAGTTCCTACACCCTGCGAGCAGAGGTAATAGCCACCAAATAAAATAAAAAAAATAGCCACCTTCTGGGATAGCGTAAGCAAGGGAATCTCTAGAATATTTTTCAAAGGGAGGCTTTTGGAGAACTGAAAGCATTAAGTTCAGATTCCATGGTGGTAGAGGCGAATGCACTGGTGGGAGGCAGATGTCGAACCCCTTAAATAAAAGTACTGTACCAGTTAGGGCATGGCCAGGAGATTATGAAAGACTGCCAAAGTCGACACCTGGCCCTTGAGGCCAATTTCTGCTTGAAACTTCCTCAAAATCTGAGCCACCGAAAAAGAACGGGGGTGAACTCCAATCGACTTGCACCACAAAATGTATGCTTTCCAAGTACAATGGTAGATCTTCCTAGAGGTAGACTTTCTAGCCTTCAGCAGTGTCGGAAATACCGACTCAAGCAAACTGCTATGCTTCAGCACCCGGCTCTCAACAGCCAGGCAATCAAAGCAGGTTGGAAGATCCTCCCTGAGGCAGGCTCCAAGGGACGTCAGAGAACCAGGCGCACCAGGTAAGCAAACCAAGACTGGTGAGGCCAATCCCAGAACACCTTCCCACCCAGACAGACTGGCATCCGTGGTGATCACTGTCCAATACAGGGGGAGGGGGGGGGGGGGGGGGGGGATTTGCCCTGTATTAGAGCCGGAGGAGAGCAAAGCCACCAGCCTGGTTTCCCGGCAAGACCATAGGGTAACACCACAAACTGATAGTGCTTCTCTCCCACAGAGAAACGAAGGAAGCGCTGGTGTCCAACACATATTGGAATATGCAGGCAAGCATACTTGATGTAAATAGAAGCAAGAAAGTTCCCCTGATTTAGGGATGCCACCACCATGCAGAATGGATTCCATGCTTTACTTCTGTACCAGCACAAAGCAGCTAAGGGCCTTGAGGTGCAGGATTGGATGTACCTTGCCCTCCTTTGGGACCGTAAACAGGTTTGAATAAAAACCTTGAAACCGTTCCGATACCGGAACAATCACACCCTAAAGCAACAGGTCTTACACTGACACAAAGAGCTTCCAATCAGTCCGGGGACAGACGCACATAGTACAGGAAGCACCTTTTCGGAGGGCAAGAATGAAACGCTATCTTATAACTGGACAGTATTACTTGGTGGACCCCTTTGCCTTTTACCAAGAAGGTCCATGAGCCCGGAAACCAGCAAAGGCATCCCCTCACCCCAGGCATTGCTGAGGGTGCGTCTTTATGCTGAAGGAGCCTTGTCCATGGGGGTCTAGAGAATCCTGCCCTTGGCTTGCCAAAACCGGGCCGCTTGGAAGCTCCCGAGGAGGACTTGAAAGGTTTTTAACCCCTGTCGGTGGACCCAGATGGACAAAAAATATTTTTATGAGCCAAGAAAGATGAGCCACATCCGCAATGAGGTTCTTTTCCCTTCCCAGACTGTGAAATAAAAAAGGTACTCATCGCTTCTGTGAAACTCTTAATGTCGTTATCCAGGGTAGCTCCAATCAGGCGATCAGCTTGAAAGGGCAAATCAGTCAGAGCTTTTTTTTTTTTTTAGAAGTTTGGTCCGCAGACCCACACTTAAGCCACAATACACGCCTAAGCACCACTGCCGAAATAGAAAGCTTAGAGATCAGGGGAGCTGCGTTCAAAGAGAAATCACAGATGAACTGCAGCCCTTGGACCAACTGGTCCGCCAATTCAGCATGCTCACCCCGTAGGTCACAGTGCAAAAGTTTTGACCACCAGGGCAATGGCCAGAACCAGCCTAAGTGCTGGGCCAGCAAACGTGAACATATTGCGGCCCACCGACTCTGCCTTCCTGTCAGACAGATCTTTAACAGCTTGCCGACCAGCCGCCGTCATTTTACGGCGGCAGGTTGGCACGATCCTGCGAACCGTCGTAACTATACGTCGGCTCACGGGATCGGGATAGCAGGCGAGCTCCGCTGGAAGCACGCTGCACAGAAGGGGTGCCGATGCTTGTGTCCGACGGTCGTAATGACCACCGGCCATGAGCGATCATGAACAGGAGACACAGAACAGGTACGAGTGTGTGTAAACACACACTTCCCTGTTCTGAGAGGAGTGACAGACTTAATGTTCCTATTAGCTAGGAACCACGATGCGTCACTTCCTCTAGTCAGTCACCTTCAGTTAGAATCACCTCCCAGGGAACACAATTAACCCCTTCATCGCCCCTAGTGTTAACCCCTTCGCTGCCAGTGACATTTTTACAGTAATCAATGCATTTTTATAGCACTGATTGCTGTATAAATGCCAATGGACCCAAAAATGTGTCAAAATTGTCCATGTGTCTGCCATAATGTCGATAAAAAAAATAATAAACACGATTTCAAAATTGTGGCACTTTGTCTTTATAAAAACTATCACTATTGACAAATCAGGGAGCGTGGCTGTAAAACCCGCAGGGTGGGTCACGTCCGCGGTGGTAGAGTCAGATTTAGGATCTGACGAAACAGGGGAGGCGGGGTGCGCTTTATGCTAACCCACCGCCCAAAGGCCACCTCAACACGGGCAACAAGGGACTTCAGGATCACCGTCAGTGCATCATTGAGTGGTTGGGACCCTGAGGAACCTGCAGCCTCCAAGAGGGGGTCAGGTGGGGAAACACATTTGAGACTCCATGAGTGAGAAGGGGGACCCACCACAAAAAGTGTCTAGAACCACTTTGGGACACCCCCACCTCGCCGGTCGTGACACCAGTAAACAGAGCACCCCAAAACCAGTAGCAGAGAGTGCGAGTTACCCCACCAAACTCACCACCCCACCAGAGATTGCTGAGCTCAACGTGCGGTGACCAAGGGAAAGAAAAAACCCAAGAGTCAACACCAGGGAAAAAGGAGGAGCTCCCACAGCCAAAATGGCCACCCAGAAGGCTCCACCATCATGGCCACCGCTCTACCAGCATGCCAGACCAACCAAACATGGCCGCCGGCCATAAGGAATACATAAGCCCCAAAAGAAATGGTGCCAACTATGGCAAAACGGCCCCTTCCCCCACAACTCCAGGAGGGATCCCTGGAGCCCCGATATCAGCCACAGTGAAGAGGGGGGGCCGTGCAGGGAACCATCAGCAGCCAGCGACCCCCTCCCCGGTACAGTTCGGCACACCATCCCCTGCCACTTACCAAACCACCATGCTACCCCTGAGGGTGTTGGGTATCCCCACAGGGATGACCAAACCTAAAGGGGGGTCTGAGGGAAACCTGCAGGTCCGACTGTCACAGGGAGGGGCCTGCATCCACCCCAAACCCATCCAAGGGGAAAAGCTACTCTCTATACCAGGAACTAAATGGGCACAACTCCAGACAGAACCTCCTCACCATCGAGGCAGGGGCTGTCGGCCAGGAGGTACGATGTGACTCTGGCCGTGACCTGGTCGTATGTGACCTCATAAGAAATTTAACTCACAGGCCAGCCCATTCCTGTGGGGCTGTGTCATGGCCAACCTAGCATGGAGCTCTGGTCTGCCAGCACTCGCTGGACAGACTGGGGGACCACTCAATCTAGATATCCAGCCTTTTGCCCAGTCCTGCAGTTTATTGTAGGTCTCACAGGAAAAAAAAAAAAACATGAGAAAAAAAGCCATATAAATAAAAGGGGAAAAAAAATGCCAGGACCAGAGATCCTGGCAAGGAAAAAGTCCTTATTCCTGACTAGGCCGAAAAAAATGAAGGCCTCTAGCAGAGAGGGGGGTGTATACCACCCAAGACTGCCCATAGCTGTAGCCAAGTCTCTTTTCTACCTAGAGTCCTATTCCTGTTATATTATCTATGGTTCTGAATATGGAGCACTGTGTCCGTCAATTAACTAAAGAGAAATAATTTGATCCCCTGCAGATTTTGTAATTTTCAAAATGAAGGGTCTACAAATTTTTATCATAGGTGTATTTTAAATGATAGACACAGAATATTAACCAAAAAGCGAGGAAAAAAAATGCGATACAATGTTTAAAAAAATAAATAAAAAACATTCTGGAGGAGGGAGACCTTGTTGTGAAGGATTTCAGCCCACGGCGACATATTGTGTTACCAATGGTTTGTTTGATGACTGTGGGCCCAACTGCTTTGAAATCATTCACAAGCTTCTCCCATGTAGTTCTGGGCTGATACCTCCCTTATATCATGATCATCCTTACCCCATGAGGTGAAATTCTTGCATGAAGCACCGAACCAAGGGCGATTGATGGTTTTGTATTTTTTTTTTACATTTGCGAATAAATCGCTTCAACAGTTGTCGCCTCCTCACCAAGCTTCTTGCTGATGGTCTTGTAGCCCATGCCAGCTTTCTGCAGGTCTACAATCTTGTCCCTGATGTTCGACAGCTCTTTAGTCTTGCCCATGATAGCGACGTTAAAATGGGAGAAATTATTCTGTGAACAGGTGTCTTTTATACACATGAGTAGTTGATAGGAGCACCTTCATAAATTGACAGGACTAATCTGTGTACTACATGAGCACCTACTGTAGCTGGAATTGTTGTTTGGTAGGATATCAAATATTTTACTTGCTGAACTGCAACTCAATTTCTAACATTTGTATCATGTGTTTTTTTTGGATTTGTGGTTGATATTTTGTGTAGCATTTAAAATACACCTATGATGCAAAGAAAGTGTCTATAATTTTTTTAAGTGGGCAAACTTACAAAATCTGCAGGGGGATTAAAAAATTATTTTTCCCAATCAGTAATGCAATAGGGAAAGGTTGGGACTTTATTCACCAGGCCATTTTTTGCGCATAGAGCTTTCTTTTGGAGGTATTTCATCAGCGGGTTTTATTTTTAAATTTTGAGAGAATAAAAAAAAAAAACGCACACAATATTTTGTACTTTTTGCTATAATAAATATCCCCATTCTTTTGGAGGCATTTGATCATCTCCGCGGTTATTTTTTGCTCTACAAACAAAAATAAAAACCAAAAAAAAAAAAAAAAAAAAAAGCTTAAATAAAAAAAATGATATATATATTATATATATCTTTTTTTTTTTTCTATGGGGATATTTATTATAGCAAAAAGTACTATATATAAGTACTTTTTGCTATAATAAATATCCCCATAAAAAAAAGTTTAGGCCGATGTGTAATCTACATATTTTTTGGTAATAAAAATATTAATAAGCATATATTGATTGGTTTGCGCAAATGTTATAGTGTCTACAAGATGCTAGATTACTAGTAATGGCAGCGATATGCGATTTTTATTGTGACTGCGACATTGACGGACACAACGGACAATTTTGACACATTTTTGGAACCATTGGCATTTATACAGCGATCAGTGCTATAAAAATGCATTGATTACTGTAAAAATGTTACTGGCAGTGAAGGGGTCAACACTGGGGGGGGGGGGGGGGGGGGGTAATCAAGGGGTTAATTGTATTTCCTGCTACGTACTAATTGAAAAGGGGATGGGGACTTGCTATGGGAAGAGCTAGATCGTTGTTCATACTTTGTATGAACACACGATCGGTCTCTTCTCCCCTCAGAGAACCAGGATCTCTGTTTACACAAGAGACCCCGGTTCTCACTGTCACGAGCGATCGCACTAGCATCGGCTCTAGGGATAAACCATGCGCGCCGCTAGTGGCCACAATAGGACGTAACATGACGGCGATTCGCACAGCCATGCCGCCGCAGTAAAACTGTGGCAACTGGTTGGCAAACGGTTAAATGAGGCACCTCCTACACTGAGACTTGGCATCGCCATCCCTGTTTAATTGAAAAAAATAGTATTTTTTACAAACAGCTTACCTGTAAAATTATTTTCTTGGAGTACATCACAGGACACAGTGCCACAGTAATTACTGTCTGGGTTATATGGCACCTTTAAGTGATGGACACAGGCACACCCTAAACAGGAAGTTCAATTCCCCATATAACCCCTGCCCTTACTGGGAGTACCTCAGTTTTGTAGCAAAGCAATACACGTGTAACCAGAAAGAGGGGCGGGACCTCCGTGTCCTGTGATGTACACCAAGGAAAGGATTTTACAGTTAAGCCGTTATAAAAAAATCTGATTTTATTTATCGTACATCACAGGACACAGTGCCACAGTAATAACTGTCTGGGATGTCCCAGAGCAATGCCACCTGAGGGGAGTGGATACAACAAAAGTAGGGTGCAATCAAACCTAAAGGACCTATACTGCTTCCTGCAGCACACTGCGCCCAAAGGCGACATCCTCATGCCTTCTTACATCCACCTGATAGAATCTGGTGAATGTATGGGCTGAAGACCAGGTTGCGGCCTTGCAGATTTGAGCCATGGAGGCTTGGTGATGGAACCTTCCTCTTCAAGCCATAAGCTTAAAAAATGACCTGCCAAACCCATTTGGCAATAGTGGATTTTGATGCTGCCTGTCCTTTCCTAGGACCTTCTGGCAACACGAACAAAAACATCTGTTTTATGAATCTGAGCAGTCACCTTCAAATAGATCTTGACCGCTTCTCACTACATCCAAAGAGTGTAGTGACTTTTCTTCCTTAGAACAGGGTTCTGGAAAAAATTAATGTAAAACAATATCCTGGTTTAGGTGAAAACCTGAAACCACCTTTGGCAGAAAGCTAGGATGAGGACACAATACCACTCTCCACTTAACGATTAAATATGGCTCTTTACAAGAAAACCGTCAGCTCTGATACCCTTCTTGCAGAAGAAATGGCTACCAGAAAAAAATTGTTTTGCTTGTCAAAAGGACTAAAGGAACATGTCGTATCGGCTCAAAAGGCTGTTTCTGTAATGCGGACAGAACTAAATTCAAGTCCCAAGGGTTCAGGGGTGCTTTAACCGGAGGATTAAGCCACATTACTCCCTGAATAAAGCTTCGGATGAAAGAATGCGAAACCAGCAGACATTGAAACACTGATAAGGCCGAGACCTGGCCCTTGATGGTACTCAAGGCCAGCTTAATCTCTAGCCCCATTTGCAGAAAGGCAAGAATTCTACGTATTACATACTTCTTAGGATGCCAACCCCTGGATTCACACCAAGAAACATATGCCTTCCAGACTATAATAAATGACTCTGGAAGCTGGCTTCCTTGGATTAAATCAAGGTAAATATCACTGAGCCTGAAAGCCCACAATTCTTTAGAATAGCCAAACTATTAAATTTAGTGTTTGTAAAGTAGGATGGAAAACTGGTCCTTGCGATAGCAGGTCTGGACGCGGTGGTAGGGTCCATGGGTTTCCTACCGCCATCTTTACCATTTCTGCATACCAAGATCTTCTGGGCCACAAGAACTACAGACTTCCTTTTCCGCTTGATCCTGCGAAGAAGTCGAGGTAGCAGCAGAATAGGAGGGAACGCATAAATCAGCAAGAACCGATCCCACGGACACCAACGCATCTGTTTCACATGCGAGTGGATCCGTTGTTCTTAAACACAAAGTTGTCGACTTTGTTGTTGAACCTAAAAGCAAACAGATCTACATCCGGGATCCCCCATCTTTGGCATATAGCCAGGAAGATGTCAGGTGAAGGTACCATTCCCCCGGGAACAACTGCTGGCGACTTAGGTAGTCTGCCTGCCAGTTCGCTACCCCTGGAATAAAGATAGCTGAAATGCACGGCACGTTCTTCTGCCCAGGTTAGGATATGGTTTACCTCTGCCTGGGGTGCCCCCTTGGTGATTGATATAAGCCACTGCTATGGCATTGTCGGATTGAATCCTGACAGGAGAAATCTGCATCCTGAATGTCCAGGCCTTTAGGGCTAGACGCGCTGCCCGAATCTCTAGAATGTTGATGGGCAAGGTCTTTTCGGTTCTGGGCCATTTCCCTTGGACAGACGCTTCTTCCAAGACTGCTCCCCAACCTGAAAAGCTGGCAATTGTTATAACCACCTTCCAGGTAACCGGTAAGGAGGATTTCCCCTTCTACAGATTCTCGGATATCCTCCACCAACTGAGTCTCCGGTGCACTTTTGGCATTGGAAAATCTAGTGCCTGAATTTTTGTTCCAGGCCGATAGGCTACTGTTTTGCAGCAGTCTTGAATGAAACTGAGCATAGGAAACTGCTTTGAATGAAGGCACCAACTTCCAACAACCTCATACAAAGGCGAATGGAAGGACCTTTCTTTGCCCTGATACCTTAGACCAGCTCCTTTATGGCGCTGATCTTTGCCTGGGGTAAAAACACCTTCTTTTGGGCTATATCTATGACCAGACACAAGTACTCTAATCTTCTTACTGGCTTTAACGAAGATTTCTCCAGGTTGATGACCCAACCTAGGTATTCCAGGTAGTTGATTGTGGTGACTACACTTTAATTCAAACGGACTACCGACCAGTCTATTAAGAGCAGGTCATCCAGCTATGCCATTATTGTTATACCTTGAGTCCTTAATTTGGCTAGATGAAGGGCCAGAAGTTTTGTAAACACCCGAAGTGCAGTAGCTACACCGAAAGGCAAGGCTACAAACTGAAAATGTAGTTTTTCTACGTCGAAACGCAGATACTTCTGGTGAGCGGGGGAAAAAAAAGGTACATGCAGGTATGCATCCTTAATGTCGATTGATGCTCTCCCTTGTAGGATGGAGACTACTGATCGAATTGATTTGAATCTTCAGGAACCGGTTTAGACATTTGAGCTCTAGAATGGGTCCGATATCCCCACATGTCTGTTTGTGATGCCAAATAAGATGTCCTTATCTGTACACTACTTTCAGCTTAAAAGAGACGTTGGGCTTTTTTTTTTAAACCACACTTACCTAGGTGGATGCCGCATTACTCCAATGCCGTATCTGGCCCTGCCAGCGGCAAGACTGAGCCCTGTGCAATTAAAGACCACTGATTTCTCAATTTTCAGATTTCTTTGAGCATAGAGCTGGTGACTGTCACTGCTCGTCTCTCTCCCTACACCCCCCTCTCCATGCTTGCTGGAGCGCTGGGCTGTGGAGGTGGCAGAAGTAGCCAGTTCAGGTTCTCAGCGGCTTGCTGAAAGGCTGAGCCGGATCCAAACTGTCTTGATCTTGCCCTAGCCTGGACCGGCTCTGACTTCAGCCTGCTGTCTACTCAAAATGGGCACTGGAGTGTTGTACTTCTCCTTTAACGTCTCAGTGTTAAAGAAACTCAGCATGGCAGTTTGGCAACTAAGATTTTTAGAACAAGAAATCAGTAATGGGAGCCTTTTTTCTATACAAAAAAAAAAAATCCAGGAAAAAAAAAAAAGGTTTCACATGCAGTGGGGCTCTGCCCGCATTGCATGGGGTTAATGGCTTATTCTCATCTAGGGGTGAGGAGAGCAGAGATATACTTACCTAATCTGATGAATCTTCAAACGCAAGACCAATCCCTGGCGCTCCACATGCTAGAGGGCATGTGCATGCATTATTTCTGATGTCATCGCACCCACAGACAGGCTTTGGGGCGCAAGGATGGCAGTAACAGTTCAGCGCTGGAAGCAGGGAGTGGGGGGGATGCGCACGGTTTTCCATAGGATCAGCAAAGTATAGCCCTTTTGGTGTCCCCCTGTACAAAACGAGCAGTGCCTGCACTGCATGGGGGAAATTTTTTTTTTAAAAATGTAATGGAGTTCTGCTTTAGGTCACTCTTGACCTGTGTTTTGAATCAAGTTACAATGTCATATATTTCTTGATTTAGGATTTGCATTACCTACAGATTCCCTGATATTCCGCTGTAGATTTTTTTAATCAATTTGGTGGCTTTAAAAGCTGTTATAGCCAAGATAAGATGTTGGTAACGAAATTCATTTTTCTATCCAAAATTAGGCCAGTACACAGTTATATAAAGTAGCTCAAAACTGTGCTGTGAAATGCCCAAGGAGTCTTTAGTAAACTAAAGAGAGATAGCCCCACAGCCCATCTGCCTAGAGCGAGCGACCAGCGGGAGCAGAGCGGGGTGAGAGACCGCAATGCACAGCTGAATGCTAGCCTCAGACTATTTGCTACGTCTAAGAAACCGGAACGGGCTGGGAAGGTGAGTGCGGGAGCTCCGGAGCTTGTGAAGGGAGTGGAGCAATGCACCGTAATCCCGCTTGGATCTGAACCACCACCCCCCCCCTCTCCCCCTCCACTCTTCCTGTATACTAAGCCTGGAGGAAAATTGAGGAGCGGCCGGCGCTTCTGGAGGAGCGTGAGCAGTGAGCGGACCAGGACATCTCAGTGGTGAAGTCTGGGCACTCTGGAGGAGTGACCAGGACCGCTCTGGAAGACAGGAGACAAATGGAAGGATGAAGTGAGGAACGTCTCTCCCCAGGTAAATGATCTCTGAACTGACATTAATACTGTTAAATACAGCCAGAAGGATCAAAGCCAATGGTATATATATATATATAAAATTACCACACAAAGGGAGGAACCGACAGGCTGAAGTAGTTTATAATTTGAGCCGAACAATTTGATGACTTATAATGAACTGTTACTGCTGAGTTTAAGATGAGAGGATAATTATCCATGCTGGGTCCCTTTTCAAGGTTGCAAGGAGTGATTTGACTGTTTATGTGAAGGAAAGGGTTGAAAATAGTCAAAGACTAAAAGGCTCTGTAAAGATAGTCTCTCTGCCGATTAAGTTTTTTTATTTTTTTTTTTTTTAACCAGTGTTTTACGGTGCGATTTATTTATTCCAAAGAAGCAAGGGGGCTGCAATGAACTAGTACTGTACACAGTCCTTTCCGTGCCTCTTCCCTGAGATACGTGGTGGGTTAAAATTATTTAATTATTGCTGTGAAGCAAGTTTAAGCTCTGTTAATTTTTTTCTCATCAAACACACCCCTATACTTTTATCATCATCTAATAGGATAAAGTATACATTCTTTATATGCTTATCTTATCCGTTCTATATGTTGTCTTAATCAGCCCTGGGAAGAAAGGGTCTCGAATAGACAAGTGATACTGCAAAGATTGGAGATTATAAGATAGTGTTCGTATTGTGATACTGTAAAGCTGTGTGTGTGTGTGTGTGTGTGTGTGTGTGTGTGTGTGTGTGTGTGTGTGTGTGTGTGTGTGTGTGTGTGTGTGTGTATATATATAAGACTGCTCCCTTTGATACGTTGATTAAAGACATCATTGCTTTCTTCTGTGCCTTATCCCTGGGTAGTAAGGCAGGGCTCGACAAATACCAGGCGCCAGGTCGCCATTGCGACTAGAAATTGTGCCCTGGCGCCTGGGTTTGTGTCACTGACAGGTGCCTCTGCTACAGGGCGGGCTGTGGGGTCTGTCTGGCAGTGGGGATGGAGCAGGAAGAGAGCGCTGAGCAGCCGCTGACATCCTCCTCTCTTCTCCACACACTGTTGGCAGAACAGCGCAGCGTGGTTGAAAAACGGTATGTAGAGAGGAGCTGTCACAATTGAGGTTGGATGTCGGAGGTGGGTGGGACTAGGGGTGGGCAGGACCCAGCTATCCAAAACTAGCCAATGGGATGAAATCTGGGCGGGCCGCTATGTGTATTTGGCTGCTGGGTCCCACCCACCTCTGACATTATGCTGAGTTTGTCAGCTGCTCTCTCCATACAGTTTCACAGCAGAGCAGGCCTGGTAATATGATCCTAGAGTGAGAGCTCAGCTCCTCCCTGCAACCAGCCAGCTCACAGCACAATGACACTCAGAACATGTATCTAGTTATTGAGTCAGAAGTACCCAGTACATTCTCACACCGCAGAGCTGCAGAGAGCATTCAGTTTCACATTTACACTATCGGCTGTGAAATCTGCCAGTGCAACCTGCCAATGCCAGTTAGTGCCATCTGCCAGTGCCAACCATTGCCACCTGCCAGTGCCAATTAATGCCATCCAGTGCCACCTGCCAGTTAGTGCCATCTGCCAGTGCCAGTTATTGCCATCTGCCAGTGCCAGTTATTGCCACCTGCCAGTGCCAATTAGTGCCATCTGCCAGTACAATCCAGTGCCATCTGCCAATGCCAGTTAGTGCCATCTGCCAGTGCCAACCATTGCCATCCAGTGCCACCTGCCAGTGCAATCCAGTGCCACCTGCCAATGCCAGTTAGTGCCACCTGCCAATGCCAGTTAGTGCCATCCATTGTAACCTGCCAGTGCCAATTAGTGCCATCTGCCAGTGTCACCAGTTAGTGCCACCTGCCAATGCCAGTTAGTGCCATCTTCCAGTGCCAATAAGTGCCATCCAGTGCCATCTGCCAGTGCAACCCAATGCCATATGCCACTGCAACCCAATGCCATCTGCCAGTGCCAATTAGTGCCGCCCGTCAGTGCCAGTTCTGGGCGCTGGGCAGAGGATGTAAATAACTGGCTCCTAACTTTCAGCTGGCTCCTAGATTCTAAGCAAATTTGTCAAGCCCTGTAGTAAGGTAAGATTTAAAACTATCCATGGGAAGGGGGCGGGATGGGTAAGGAGTAAAAGGACATTGCAAAGATACGTGGTCACTCGACTGCGCTCTGCCCACCTCAGCTGATTAAAAACATTCCTGTACCTGTATTGCCACCCTTTTGGATTTTTATTGAACAAATAGATCTAATAGAAGCCTACCGCCTGATCCCTAAGGAAGAAGGATCAGAGAGAAGAGAAAGCAAAAAAAGACGCCTCAAGCACCAAATAGGGTGAGTTATTCTATTGACTTCTACTTTCTTGCCTTCTTTTATTATAAGGGGAGACATAGGTGGACACTAAAGAGAAAAAGAGGGGGGGGGGGGGAGTGATAATCAAGCGGGGGAGCCGGAATCAAAAAGCGACGGAACCTAAGACCCCTAAAGAGCGTTTGAACACAAGCACGATACAGAAAGGTGGTGAAACAAAAAAAAAAAAAAGGAGGACCATGGTGATAAAACCAGGGAAGACAGAGGCACGGAAATGGAAGCTGACATAAGTAGAATGGAAGAACAAAGTAATAAATATCCCAAATACCAACTAAAATATGATGGAAATGTTTGCCAAACTGGAAAATTCGACAAAAACTAAGATTATTAAAGCAAGGTCGGATATTGGCCATCTACTGAAGAGAGTAGAAGATGCAGAGGAAAGCACAGAAATACTAGATTTAAAAACAAAAGTAAGAAAACTGGAAACAGATCATAGAGATATCCTATATAAGCTGGAAAAACAAGAAAATCAAAGTAAACGTCAAAATTTAAAGAATTAGAGCATTACCAGAACACAGTACTAGAAAGAGAAGAGGGAGATGACCTAAAGATAGACCGAGGATTAGGAAGCCTCCGGCCTTGAAGGAGGAGGTACCTCGAGACGTGATTATTAAATTCCTTCTATACAAGGATAAAGCCAAAATATGTGGCAAACTTAGAGGACTCCCCCACTACAATTTAAGAGAGTTGACCTACAAGTATTTTCTGACTTATCAGCAGAGACACTGGCCCGAAGGCGACAACTGAAACCTCTCCTGGAACAAATGAGAGCGGCAAACATCACATATAGTTGGGGGTTCCCTGCATCACTAATTGCCTAGAAAGAAGGAAGAACAGTGAGATTAAAATTTTTGGAAGATCTGGCGGATTTTTGTAGGGGGAGGGGAAGATTTTTGTGGGGAGGGGAAGGGGAAGGAAAAGGAAAGGGCAAAAGAAAAAAAAAAAAAAAAAAAGAAGAGTGGGGGTTTGGGGGCCCTTTGCCCGTTCGTTCCTGCCCCTCCCCCCCGTTAGTAGGGGGGAGGGGCTTGGACACGAGTGGCCATAGTTAGAGCCACACCCTAGGAGGTGAGGTCCACAGGATGGGATCGGAGGGGGTCTCAGACTGATACTAGGACCAGAATGTGGCCGAGGGGAGGAGGATGGGAGGGGGGTAGGGGAAGGTTGTTTGGGGGGACTTGAACCCTGTAAAATACAGCCTTATAACTGAAAATGGATCCTGCCTATTGGAAAATAAGGGGTATATCACCTTAATATAACAGTAAATTTTCTGACCTATATTGTCAAAGGGTTAAACACTCCAATAAAAAGACATAAAATTCTGAAAGAAATTGAGCACTATGGGGCAGGTGTGGCTTTTCTACAGGAGACACACCTGTACCATGAGACGAAGGTAAAACTGTACTCCCCACGGTACCCAGTATGGTACTATGGGGATTCGATGACAAAAATCCAAGGGGCGTGGCTATTGGGATAGGCAGAGAAATCAGTTTCTCCCATGAGGATAGACTATATGATCCGGAGGGTAGATGCCTATTTTTGAAGGGAAAGTTAATGGGAATGGATTGTACGTTGGCGAATATATACTGCCCAAATAGATGTCCAACAGCTTACCTAGGATAAACACTGAGAAAACTATGGGAATTTAAAAAGGGAAAGATTATTATAGGAGGTGATATGAATTTTTGTATGGACCCGGAATATGATAGTACGTCTCATGTGCAGGGGGTAAGGAGCACCCAGCTGAGGGCGATCAAAAAGGAATTGCATCATCTCCAGCTGGTTGACATGTGGAGAATACAACACCCAAAGACACAAGACTTCACATTCTATTCCCCTGTACATGGGACGTACACGAGAATCGATTATTGGTTCATAGAGCACAGGATGCTAGACTTGGTGAAATCCGTAAACATAAAAAATAACTTCATTATTGGACCACGCCCCAATGCTGATGAAAATGAATATTCCAGGAGCCCAGAAAATACCGTACTCATGGAGGCTTAAATGAGGACCTCCTAGATAAAAAGGGGGAAGAAATAAAAAAGGAGCTAGAGCAATTCTTCAATGAAACCGAGGAGATTGAGGCCTATATAAGAGGGAATCTTGATATCAATGGGAGCGAGGAGAAAGAAGTGAGAAAGAAGAGGGAGGAACTAATTGAGGAAATATATACACTATAACAAGGGCAAAAAAAAATTAAAAATCCATGACGAAGGGCAAGATCTGACCTGGCAATATGAACTGCTAATAAAAAAAGGGACAAATTAAAAGAACTTTTAAATCTGGAAATGAGGAAAACCTTTAACAGAATTGCGAAAGAAAGATATCAATCGGGGAATAAAAACAGTAAATGTTTAGCAAGGCTGTTAAGAAAAATCAAAAAACATTTTATAGAGAAAATCCAAAATAAAAAAGGGGGAAATTGTATACAATACAAAGGAGAGCGCAGAGGTCTTTCGAGATTTTTACGAGTAGTTGTACTCGGTCGGTTTCACAAATAAAAGGCATTGAAATTTATTTTGGAGTGTGGCCGTCCAGAGTCTTTCAATCTATTGTCATTAGTATGTGCCGTGCCTGCACCTGGGTCTCTCTTTCTTAGGAGAAGCTGCAAACCTCAGTTGTGTGGATTATCCTGAAGCGATGGTTCCCCTACCAACTATTTTAAAAAGAGGGCAAAGAGCACTCTGCTCAAATTATAGACCGATATCATTATTGAATACAGACACCAAGGAGTTTGCAAAAGTCCTTGCAACAAGGATGAAAGAACTAATGTCTGAATTGGTCCACCCCTACCAGGTGGGGTTTGTCCCAGGATGAGAGGGAAAGGATAATGGCGTGAGAACGCTTTTGTTGTTGCAGAAAATAGAAAAGAGGGGAGAGTCCCCAGTCTATTCCTGTCGATGGATGCAGAGAAGGCTTTCGACAGGGTAGTCTGGGGATTCACGATGGGTGCCCTGGAAGGTTTGGGGATTGGACCAAGGACGAGGGACTGGGTACAAATACTTTATAACAACCCTATGGCGGCTATAAAGGTAAACGGAATATTGTCAACCCCTTTTAGGATGTCTAACGGGACGAGACAAGGTTGTCCTTTGTCTCCATTATTATTTGTGTTAGCGTTGGAACTATGGCTGAAACTAATCGATTGTGAAATTAATCGATTACTATTTTCATAATCGAGTAATCGGCCAGTAACATAATAGGGTTAATAAAAAATCAAAAATAAATAAAAACACTAAAATGAGCCCTTTTATAGTACAAAAAGAGAAAATCGCTACTGTAAATATTACTTTCACAGGTCTACAGTAAAAAAAAATGAATCCCTTGCAGTAGTGATTATCTGCTTTTTTTGTACTGTAAAAGGGCTCATTTTAGTTTTTTTAACCTTATTTTGTTACTAAACATCTTAGACCTGGTTCATATGTATGTTTTTTGGTGCTTTTTGCAGAAACACACTACAGTTCATTTAACATAGTTTCCTATGGGACATGTTCACATCAGCCGCTGCGTATATATAAAAAGGGTCAGGGACTTTTTTTTTTTTTCTTTAACGCAAAACAGTGCTTTTTTTGGTTCAATATACTTTCGATAGAGAAGCAGCAGAAAAGCATGTAAAACGTTTTTGCAGCAATTTGTGTTTTTTTAATGTGCCCAACAACTAATTGGCCAAAAAACAGTGCCTCTTTTAATAGTATATACAGTATATCTCTTCTGTCTGTTATTCTCAGGGGGGATTCGATATTTTGCTCCCCAACCATGGTTGGTAGTTTATATTTCCCACTGCATAGAGATGCAGTATTTAAGAATAGATTGCCAATTTTTTAAACTTTACATATTAACTAAATTATACGCCACACTTTTTTTTTTAAGGTTATTAACTGATTAATCGAAACAATAATCGGCCAACTAATCGATTATAAAATAATTAGTTGCAGCCCTAGTTGGAACCTTTGTCGACGGTGCGGGGAAATGCGGATATCGGAGGTATAAGAGTAGGAGCTGATACACAAACTGGCTGCGTTCGCAGACGATGTTCTATTTTATGTATCTAATCCCCGAATATCTATGCCCAAACTATTGTAAGTCTTAAAAATATGGGGACTTGTCCAACTTTAGGATAAATCCAGGGAAAATCGGAAATATTAAAAATAAACTTAAAAGAACAACATAGTATACAGCAGGAATTTCACTTCCCATGGTGAAAGAATGAAATAAAGTATCTTGGGATAAAACTAATGACATCTTTGGGGAAAATCTATCAGGCAAATTTCCTTCCCAAAATATTATAAAAGTTGCAGATGCTCCCTTTATACCACCAGCATACTCTAGAGTCCTAAAAATTTTAATAACCAAATTAACCACTTTCAGACCGGACCAATTTGCAGCCAAAAGACTAGGCCCCTTTTTGCGATTCGGCACTGCGTCGCTTTAACTGACAATTGTGCAGTCGTGCGACGTGGCTCCCAAACAAAATTGACGTCCTTTTTTTTCCCCCACAAATAGAGCTTTCTTTTGGTGGTATTTGATTGCCCCTGCGGTTTTTATTTTTTGCTCTATAACCACTTCCCGACCGCCCCATGTACATATACGTCAGCAGAATGGCACGTACAGGCAAAACCACGTACCTGTACGTGCCATTCTTCAGGCGGGGACGGTCGGGATCGCGTCAGGAGCGATCCGGGATGAGGGGACAGCCAGTGGTTTCTGGCCACCCCCTCGCGATCGCTCCTGGCGAATCAGATGCTTCCCCTGGCTGTGTCAATCAAAACACAGGCAGAGGAAGTGATGTCACACTCGGCGCGTCGGTCAGAAAGACCGGAACGCCGAGGAGTAAACACACACAGGTTAGTGCACCAACAGTACACTGACACCAGTACACATAGGCACACAAATAACCCCCGTCACCCCCAGATCACCCCCTGCCCCCCCAGTCACAGTGTCACTAATTGCAGTGATCATTTATTTACTGATCACTGCATTTAGTGTCAGTGTGACTGTAATAACTGTCAGGGCAGTTAATTTTAGGTCCAAGGTAGCCCCCTACCCCCCCCCCTAATAAAGGTTTAACCCCTTGATTGCCCCCCAGGTAACCCTTTAACCCCCTTTTGCCAGTGTCACTAAGCGATCGTTTTTCTGATCGCTGCATTAGTGTCACTGGTGTCGCTAGGTAACCAGTTTTTTTTTAGGTTAACCGCCATGTTTATATAGGTTTATAAATAGGTTTATAGGTCAGGTACCCCCATATTACAACCTAAATAAAGGTTTTAACCCCTTGATTGCCCCTAGAGTTAACCCTTTCACCAGTGATCACCGTATAAGTGTCACTGGTGACGCTGGTTAGCCAGTTATTTCGTTATTTAGGTTCCCCGTCAGGTTTTTATATAGCGTCAGGTACCCCCATATATTACCTAATAAAGGTTTTAACCCCCTGATTGCCCCTAGTTAACCCTTTCACCCCCTTTTGCCAGTGTCACTAAGCGATCGTTTTTCTGATCGCTGCATTAGTGTCACTGGTGCCGCTAGGTAGCCAGTTTTTTTTTTAGGTTAACCGCCATGTTTATATAGGTTCATAAATAGGTTTATAGGTCAGGTACCCCCATATTACAACCTAAATAAAGGTTTTAACCCCCTGATTGCCCCTAGAGTTAACTCTTTCACCAGTGATCACTGTATAAGTGTCACTGGTGACGCTGGTTAGCCAGTTAGTTATTTAGGTTCCCCGTCAGGTTTTTATATAGCGTCAGGTACCCCCATATATTACCTAATAAAGGTTTTAACCCCCTGATTGCCCCTAGTTAACCCTTTCACCAGTGATCACCGTATAACTCTTACGGGTGACGCTGGTTAGATTTGTTTTTTATACTGTCAGGGCACCCGCCATTTATTACCCAATAACGGTTTAACCCCCTGATCGCCCGGCGGGTGATATCAATTAGGTTTTAGGGTCAAATAAGGTCTTCGTCGCCCAAGGTTAGTGCCAGTACCGCAAACACCCACGCGCAAAGCATACACCTCCCTAAGTGGTACAGTATCTGAACAGATCAATATCTGATCTCATCAGATCTATATTAGCGTCCCAGCAGTTTAGGGTTCCAAAAAACGCATTGTTAGCGGCATCAGCCCAGATACCTGCTAGCACCTGCGTTTTCCCCCTCCGCCCAGCCAAGTGCAGTATCGATCGATCACTGTCACTTACAAAACACTAAGCACACATAACTGCAGCGTTCGCAGAGTCAGGCCTGATCCCTGCGATCGATAACATTTTTTTTGTGGTAGCGTTTTGATTCAGTCGCTAACAGTCAGGAGCTTTTTTACCTGTAAATCTCAAAAAAAATTAAAAAAATAGTTGTCGTTTTATTGTTCTCTCTCTCTCTCTCTCTCTCTCTCTCTAGTTGCTCTCTTTTTACTCCATACTATTCTGCAATGTTTTATCATGCTTGCTTTTCAGGTATGTAATTTTGTTTACTGTGTTTTAGTGTTAACCATTTTTTTGTTTTCAGGTGCGCCATTCAGTTGCAGCGTGGATTTATTTATCTTGACAGCAACAGCGTTTGCTCCCACGATACATAAAGCCGCGACTCCAACGCTGTAGGAGGTGATTTCACCACCACAGTTAAAAAAAAAAAAGGAGCATATATGCCGAAGCATGGGGGCAGCAGGGGCGGAGGAGCGATTGGCTCCTAATGCTGTGTACATACGGTCGAAATTCCGACGGAGCCTTGCCCCGTGGAAAAGTGCGACCGTGTGTACATGGCATAACTTTTGTGGGAGGATGCCCCCATGCTTCGGCATATATAAATGGTGCATGTATGCCCATCATTAGAAGTGGGTGGATGAAGGGAGGTATTCTAATGGTGGGCATACCCACCAATCAATCTCTTTTTTTCGTTCAGCCAAGAGGCTGCATGAAAAAAAAAAAAAAAAAAAAAAAAAGATTACAATATATGTCCAGTATGTTGCTGGACTTTGAATGGTTATACCAGAATGATGCCTGCAGGTTTAGGTATCATCTTGGTATCATTCTTTTCAGCCAGTGATTGGCTTTCATGTAAAAGCAATTCTAGCGGGTAATTAGCCTCTAGACTGCTTTTACAAGCAGTGGGATGGAATGTCCCCCCTCCCGGATATAAACCGCGCCATTGGGAAATTGGGAAAGCGTTTTAATCACACCGATCTTGGTGTGGTCAGATGCTTTGAGGGCAGAGGAAAGATCTAGGGTCTAATAGACCCCAATTTTTTCAAAAAAAGAGTACCTGTCACTGCCTATTGCTATCATAGGGGATATTTACATTCCCTGAGATAACAATAAAAATGATAACAAAGAAAAAAAAATGGAAGGAACAGTTTAAAAATAAAATAAAAAAGCTAAAAAAAAAAAAAAAAAAAAAAAAAAAAATAAAAAAAAAAAAAAAGCACCCCTGCCCCCCCTTCTCTTGCGCAAAGGCGTACACAAGCGTTGGTCTGGCGTCATATGTAAACAGCAATTGCACCATGCATGTGAGGTATCACCGCGAAGGTCAGATCGAGGGCAGTAATTTTAGCAGTAGACCTCCTCCGTGAATCTAATGTGGTATCATGTAAAGGTTTTTAAAAATGTATGTAGTTTGTCGCCACTGCGTGTTTGTGCGCAATTTCAAAGCATGTCGTGTTTGGTATCCATGTACTCGGCCTAAGATCATATTTTTTATTTCATCAAAAATTTGAGCAATGTATTGTGTTTTAGTGCATTAAAATAAAAAAAAGTGTATTTTTTCCACAAAAAAAATCGCTGCGCAAATACTGTGTGGAAAAAAAAAAATGCAACACCCACCATTTTAATCTGTAGGGCCTTTGCTTTACCAATATATATAGTTTTTGGGGGTTCAACGTAATTTTCTTGCAAAAAAAAAAAAAAAAAGTGTCAGAAAAGGCTTTGTCTACAAGTGGTTAGAAGAGTGGGTGACGTGCGACATAGGCTTCTAAATGTTGTGCATAAAATGCCAGGACAGTTCCAACCCCCCCCCCCCCCCCAAATGACCCCATTTTGGAAAGTAGACACCCCAAGCTATTTGCTGAGAGCAATGTTGAGCCCATTAAATTTTTTTTTTTTTGTCCCAAGAGATTGAATAATGAAAAAAAAAATATATATATATATTTTTTTTACAAAAAGTTGTCACTAAATGATATATTGCTCAAACATGTCATGGGCATATGTGGAAATACACCCCAAAATACATTCTGTTGCTTCTCCTGAGTACGGGGATACCACATGTGTGGGACTTTTTGGGAGCCTAGCTGCGTACGGGACCCCAAAAACCAAGCACCGCCTTCAGGCTTTCCAAGGGTGTAATTTTTTTATTTCACTTCTCACTGCCAATCAGTTTCGGAGGCCATGGAATGCCCAGATGGCATAAAACCCCCCAAAATGACCCCATTTTGGAAAGTAGACACCCCAAGCTATTTGCTGAGAGGTATGGTGAGTATTTTGCAGATCTCGCTTTTTGTCACAAAGTTTTGAAAATTGAAAAAAAAAATATTTTTTTCTTTACTTTCTTCATTTTCAAAAACAAATGAGAGCTGTAAAATACTCACCATGCCTCTCAACAAATAGCTTGGGGTGTCTACTTTCCAAAATGGGGTCATTTGGGGGGGTTTTGTGCTATTTTGGCATTTTATGGCCTTCGAAACTGTGATAGGTAGTGAGGAGTGAAATCAAAAATTTGCACGCTTAGAAATCCTGAAGGCGGTGCTTGGGTTTCGGGGGCCCCGTACGCGGCTAGGCTCCCAAAAAGTCCCACACATGTGGTATCCCCATACTCAGGAGAAGCAGCAAAATGTATTTTGGGGTGCAATTCCACATATAACTATGGCATGTGTGAGCAATATATCATTTAGTGACAACTTTTTGAAAACATTTTATTTTATTTTTTTTGTCTTTATTCAATCACTTGGGACTAAAAAAAAAAAATATTAAATGGGCTCAACATGCCTCTCAGCAAATAGCTTGGGGTGTCTACTTTCCAAAATGGGGTCATTTGGGGGGGGGTTTGTACTTCCCTGCCATTTTAGCACCTCAAGAAATGAGATAGACAGTCATAAATTAAAAGCGGTGTAAATTCCAGAAAATGTACTCTAGTTTGTAGACGCTATAACCAATAAATATACGCTTATTGGCATTTTTTTTTACTAAAGACATGTGGCTAAATACATTTTGGCCCAAATGTTTGACTAAAATTGAGTTTATTGGATTTTTCTTATAACAAAAAGTAGAAAATATCTTTTTTTTCAAAATTTGCGGTCTTTTTCCGTTTATAGCGCAAAAAATAAAAATCACAGAGGCAATCAAATACCATCAAAAGAAAGCTCTATTTGTGGGAAGAAAAGGACGCCAATTTCGTTTGGGTACAACATTGCATGACCGCGCAATTACCAGTTAAAGCAGTGCAGTGCGAAATTGAAAAAAGACCTCTGGTCCTTTGGCTGCCAATTGGTCCGGGGCTGAAGTGGATAAACAAAAAAGAGCGACAATTTTGAAAAAAAAAAAACACTTTTTTTTAGCTATAATAAATATCCCCTAAAAATATATAAAAAAACAACATTTTTCCTCAGTTTAGGCCGATACATATTTTTATTAAAAAAAAAAAATTGCAATAAGCGATTATTGATTGGTTTGTGCAGAAGTTAAAGCGTTTACAAGACAGGGGATAGTTTTATAGCATTTTTATTAATTTTTTTTTATTAGTAATGGCGGCGATCAGCGATTTTTATTGTGACTGCGACATTATGGCAGACACATCGGACATTTGACACATTTTTGGGACCATTGTCATATATACAGCAATCAATGCCATTTAAATGCATTGATTCCTGTATTGATTCCTGTATAAATGACACTGGCAGTGAAGGGGTTAACCACTAGGTGGCAGTGTAGGGGTTAAGTATGCCTAGGGGTGTGTTTCTTACTGTGGGGGGGGGGGGGGCGTGGCTGTCAGCTAGTGAATGCTGATCTCTGCTCCAATCACAGGGAGCAGAGATCGGCGTCACTAGTTGCTAGGCAGAACAGGGAGCTGTTTATTTCCGCATCTCCCCGTTCAGCCTTCCCGCGAGACGATCGCTGGGTGTCCCCGGGACCCGCGATCGGCCTCACGGGGGTCCCTCCCAGCACGCTCCCGATGGCACGGCGGCATTTAAAAAGGGACATATATACGCCCTTATGCCTGTCCGTGCCATTCTGCCGACGTACATCGGCGTGCGCCGGTCGGGAAGCGGTTAATCTGGCAAAATAAGAAACCCAGAATAGCCCTAGCAATTTAACAGAAAGGGAAACCCCAGTGAGGACTAGGCATTCCAGATTTTAAAAAATACTACCATGCGGTTTTATTAACACGTATAGTGGAGTGGGCAAAGTTGAAGAGTGAGAAAAGATGGGTAAAAATAGAACACACAATGGCGGATACACACTTCGGGAGAAATGTGTGGATACCACCACAATATAGGGTGTTAGGAGGAAACACACATATTGACAAAAAATGTAATAAGGGTGTGGGATAGGTTACACAAAAAAATAAATGGGAGTACAACTCCCCACTGATGGTACCAAAAGAAAATTATTTTGCACCAGGAAAAAAAAAAAAAAAAAAAAAAAATCGATAGGGGGAAATTGGATTAAAAAAAAGAGAATGCACAGTTACGACTCATAATACACAGAGGGAAAATTAGCACATTGCAAGAATTAAAAAATGAGATGTGTTTGAAATGAATGGATGGCGGTAGCTCTACCAAAATCGATGAGAGGGGGGGTGACCTGACTGCCTTTGAGCGATTATGAGATACAGAAATAACACAGGATTGCATCTCGCAGATTTACAAGTTTCTCATGGCGGGGAATGAGCTGGAAGTCCCGACATACAAAAAATTGGGAGAGGGAAATAGGACAACAAGGAAAGAACCAAGTATGGAAAATCTTGAGATGGGTACATGGATCGTCAGTAAACATTAGAGTTGCAGAAATGAACTATAAGTGTATAACTAGGTGGTATAGAACCCCGGATATAGTAGGGAAAATGTCAAAGGGGGAAAACAACGGAATGTTGGAGGGGATGTAAACAAAGTGGGACTATGGCGCATATTTGGTGGAATTGCCCTAAGATTGGAATATACTGGAGGGAAGTACTAAAGTATATTAAGGAGATTACTAGCATAGGAGGTGCCGGAGGATCCATGGGTATGTTTATTTCATGGAGCAGATATCCCAACAAAAGATTATAGAAATTCAATAGTGATTCATCTCATTAACGCTGCGAAAAGCCTGAACCCGAAAAAATGGAGGGAAGTGGATAGCCCATCAATAAGAGAATGGTTCGAGAAGATAGATGAGACACTATATGGAAGGGCTTAGATTTAGTGAAGGAGGAAGTGAGGGATTTATTTAACCGCTTCCCGACCGCCTAACGCAGATATACTGCGGCAAAATGGCACGGGCAGGCAAAATCACGTACCCGTACGTGATCGTGCATGTGCCTGCCTGTGGGTCGCGCGCCACCAGCGGCGCGCTCGCGACCCGGTCGGGAGCTCGGTGACCCCGGCCGCGGGACCAGCGGTCCCGATCGCCGCTGGTGTCCCGCGATCGGGTTACGGAGCTGAAGAACGGGGAGAGGTTTGTGTAAACAAACCTCTCCCCGCGCTTCCTACACTGACTGTCAGTGATCGGCTGTTCCCTGTCATCGGGAACGCCGATCAATGACGTCAGACGTACAGCCACGCCCCCTACTGTAAAAAAACACAACACGTCACACTGACTCCTCCCCACCCCCTAGTGGTTAACTCTTTCACTACAACTGTCATTTACATAGGAATCAGTGCTATTTAAATAGCACCGATTTCTGTATAAATGACAAATGTCCCAAAAATGTGTCAAAAATGTCCGATGTGTCCGCCATAATGTCGCAGTCACAATAAAAAAAAATCGCTGATCGCCGCCATTACTAGTAAAAAAAAAAAATATTAATAAAAATGCTATAAAACTATCCCCTATTTTGTAAACGCTATAACGTTTGCGCAAACCAATCAATAATCGCTAATTGCGATTTTTTTTTACCAAAAATATGTAGAAGAATACGTATCGGCCTAAACTGAGGAAAAAAAAAAGTTTTTTTTATATATTTTTTGGGGATATTTATTATAGCAAAAAATATTGCATTGTTTTCAAAATTGTCACTCTATTTTTGTTTATAGCGCAAAAAATAAAAACCGCAGGGGCGATCAAATACCACCAAAAGAAAGCTCTATTTGTGGGGAAAAAAGGACGCCAATTTTGTTTTGGAGCCACGTCGCACGACCGCGCAATTGTCAGTTAAAGCGACGCAGTGCCGAATCACAAAAAGGGGCCTGGTCCTTTGGCTGCCAATTGGTCCGGGGCTGAAGTGGTTAAGTGGTTGCATAGTCCAAAAAAAATGGAAAATTGTATACTCACCTTTCCGTAATTTTCCTTTCCTGGCGCATCTTCGTGGCAGCAAACACTGGGTTGTGGCTCCGCCCCCACAACCTGACAGGATTGGTTTAACTATAAATTTGAAGGGGAGACCCCCCACTGCATTCTCTGTGTATATCACAAAACACGGGGTGGGAACCTGTGTGCTGCCATGAAGATGCGTCAGGAAAGGAAAATTACGGAAAGGTGAGTATACAATTTTCCATTTTCCCGACGCCTTCATGGCAGCACACACTGGGAAATAACGCGCCAGTCGGGTGGGTGCAAGATAATAATATTTATTCCTTATAATGCAGAAGAATTGGCTCCAACAACGGATCTACCGAAGTCTGCCATAGCTAAGTGAGCAGAATCCACTTTATAGTGGGAAATGAAGGTGTGTCTGGAGGACCACGTTGCTGCCCTGCAAATCGTCTCCGGTGATACTCTGCAATATGCTGCCCAGGAGGTAGCCACTGCCCTTGTGGAATGAGCCCTGTTTTCAGGACTCGCCAGATGTTGAATGGAGTAAGCCTTCTTAATGGACCTTACTAACCATGCAGCAATAGTGTGCGAGGTAGCCGCTTGCCCTCGTCTGCTTCCATGTGGGATGACCATGAGGGAATCAGTCTTCCTAAAAGAAGTTGTGGCTGTCAGGTAGCTAATGATGGTTGTTTTAACATCCAGAGGATGAGGTTCGCCTTGATCGTTATTGAAAGACGGGAGGACAATGTCCTGATTGTAATGAAAGGAAGTAGCCACCTTGGGTATGAAGTGGTCTGAAGGCCTTAGAACCACTCTATCAGGAAAAAATACCAAGTAGGGCTCTGATGACATTAGTGCCTGGATCTCAGATAATCTCCTTGCTGACGTCACTGCGATGAGGAAGGCTAGTTTTAGAGTTAGGTCCCACAGTGAGATAGAATCTGTAAAAGGAGGATTGGAGAAGGCGTTTAGGACTACCGAGAGATCCCATGATGGGAAGACTGGTTTCCTGGGAGGCTTAATTTTAAGACAGGCTCTCAGGAACTGAATTACAAGAGGGTGAAAGGCCCATCTGGTGCTGGTTTTGGCAGACAGAGCAGACACCTGTACTTTCAATGTATTTGAGCTTAGTCCTTTTTCAAGCCCTGATTGGAGGAACTCTAGGATCTGAGGAGGCTCTGGAGAGGCTGGGTTCCATCCCTTCTGCTGGGCCATGGAAAGGAACTTGCTCCAGACTCTTGTGTAGATGGTGTTAGTAGAGGTCTTCCTGGCTTGCATCAGGGTTGATATTACCTCCTGAGAGCAACCCTGCCGAATCCTTTCAATTTCCAAGCTGTCCAATGTAGTTTCTCTGGGGCTGGATGCCATAACTGGCCTTGAGATAGCAAATCCGGTGTCATCGGAAGAGGGATTGGAGGTTGAAGGCTGAGCTGTAATAAAGTCGTGAACCATGGTCTCCTCTGCCAAAGTGGGATTACTGCTATAACTCTAGCTATGGACCTCCGGAGCCTGGACAGGAACCTCGCTATTAGCGGAGTCGGAGGGAATATGTACCCCAGTCTGAAGTTCCATGGGTGGATTAGACAGTCCACCCCCCCGGCTGATGGAAACGGGGCTCTTGACAGGAACCTTCAACACTTGGCATTCGCAGGTGTGGCTGCTAGATCGACATGGCATTCCCCAAGCCTCTGTAAGAAGGTAGAAGGCCTGGGGACTCAAGGACCACTCGTTGTTTGACAGAGTCTCTCGGCTCAGATAGTCGGCTAACATATTCTGAGTTGCCGGGACATATACTGCCCTCAAGTCTGCCAGGTGTATCTGTGCCCACTCCAGGATAGGGCAGACTTCCTCCATCAGTGTGACACTCCTGGTGCCTCCCTGCTTCTGGACATGGGATACTGCCACCCTGTTGTCCATCCGGATAAGCACATTCCTCCCCTTCAGTATTGGAGTAAATGCCATAAGAGCCTGAAATGCTGCCCTGAGCTCTAGTATATTGGAAACTACGCCTTGAGCCTGGAAGCGCCATTGACCCTGAGCTGCTTGATCTCGAAAGTGGGCTCCCCAGCCGCTCTGGCAGGCATCTGAAGTGACCACTTCGGGTTCTGGGGGAACTATTGGTCTGTATTTTCTGAGATTGTTTGGTCGTGTCCACCACCACACCGATTGTTTCACCGACCTGGAGATGGTATTGGTCTGGCGCATTGATACTCCATCCCACTGCTTTAGAAAGGAGTTCTGCAGGGCTCTCATGTGCCATTGTGACCATTGTATCATGGGTATGGTTGCAGACATGGACCCCAGGACACTCAAACAGGCTCTGGCTGGTAGATGGCTTGCTGCCAATAGTCTCCACATTTTTTGTATTAAGGGCTGAATTTTCTCCTGGGGAAGTTGTACCCCGTTCGATATGGTGTTCAGATCTGCCCCCAGAAATACCATATTCTGGGTGGGTTGCAAACTGCTCTTCCTCCAATTGACCAGCCACCCAAAGTTTTGGAGAGTTGTAAGTAAAATCTTCCGATGATGGATTAGCGTCTCCCGACTTCCTGCTAACAGTAGAATATCGTCTAGATAATGGTGGATTCGTAGACCTTTCTCTCTGAGGAACGCGACCAGCAGTAACAGGACTTTGGTGAACGTCCTGGGGGCTGACGAGATGCCGAATGGGAGGCAACGGAACTGGAAGTGACATTGGTTGATGGCGAATCTGAGAAACTTTTGAAAGGCGGGGTGAATGGGAACATGAAGATAGGCGTCCGACAAATCTACTGATAGCATCCAGTCGCCCAGGTTTATTACTTTCCATCTTGAACGCTTCTATTTTGATACATCTGTTGAGCCTTTTCAAATCCAATACGGGAAGCGCATGCGCAAGTGGATTCTCGGCTGAAAGGCCGGCAGAATCCGAACCTTGCCGGGAAGAAGTCTCCCGTGCGCATGCGCAGGAGTGACGACATCGCGGCTCCAGCCACTCACATCGCTGGAGTCGCGATACCTGGAAGGAACGTAGAGGCAACATGTCGGCTACCTCGGCGTGGACCAGGTGAGTTACCGACGCCTCGTTCTAAAGGTAAGTATTTCATAATGAGCTAGTATGCCGTGCATACTAGCTCATTATTCCTTTTCCCTTACAGGTGTGTTAAAAAAAAGTTTCAGTGGGTATACAACCGATTTAAGAGATGGGAAAGTGGAAAATGTTTAAATTAACAAAGGAATACATTGAGGTAATAAGGCAGTAGAGGGGGGGGGGGGGGGGGTCATGGGGAAGAGTAGGCGGGGTAGGGTGGAGTGGGGAAGGCTAAAGAGAGGAAGAGGGAATATACGGTAGTATTGTAATAAATACGTAATTGGATAACCCCAATTCATTTATGGGGTTAAAAAGGTTTCCCTTGTTTTATTCTTTTTGTACGGCAAAAATTTTGAAAATAAATATAACAAATACATTTTTTTTTAAAAAGGCCAAGAGGGAGAAAAGTGTGCCTTAGCAGAAAACTCAAGAATAATATCCTGGTTGAGGTAAAAGGGAGAAACTACACAGCCCGCACCACATTCAAACATTGTAATGAACTTGAGCCAGACAGAGGAAAAAAAGAAGAGAAAGATTGATCTAATAGAGTGAAAGGCCAATGGCCTCTGAAAGAGCACAATCCCTTGCGTTAAGTCTAGACAGCAACAAATAGCCAGTCCAACAGTTGGCATGGTGTCTGTTACCTTTGCATCAGCCAAAGTATCTCACAATGGGGATGCCTCAAAAGTACAACAGGACTAGTACTGGGGCAAGCATGCTGCACTTTAAGTAAAATGCCCTACACATGCGTACTGACAGGACTCACATTGAGACATAAATTGGGAAGCTTCCAGCAGACTATCGCAACAAAAATTTTTAAGCTATAACTATTTGGATCCACAATTTCTATATGTGGAGAACTCTTAAAAAATGGTACTCAAACACTTCTTTTTGACTTGTACCTACAGGTAAGCCTATAATAAAAGGTGAATAACCACTAAACTTGCACCTTTTACGAGATACTGTATTCACACTGCATGCAGCCGGTAAGATCACTTATGCATGTGCATGCTGTCCCTTCAGAGCTCCGTGCCGCGGTCCATCACTCCTGGGCTTAAATTTTTTATTTTTTTTGTCTCAACTGCCATGCATCATTTTACCCATGTCATCAATTGTTTAAGCTTTCATTATGTAATACTGCATGAGGTTTTGTGATATAGTTATTTGAAAAAATAAAAAATAGACCATGTCCAAATGGAAGGACTTTGACAAGAATGTAATAAAATATGCAAATCACTACGGCAGAGGCCCTCATTAGCAAAGTAAAGAACATTGCGGAACCCATACTACCACTATTAACACCCAGGTGAGCCAAACAAAACCCCTTGAACCCTGGGTTGAGAACCACAAGAATAATGCGAGGACTCCTGGAACTACCCAAAGACACAGAGCTTTGACCTACAACCTTTACTGAAACAAGGCTGTGGCCCCTGCTCTCTGCAGCCCAGTTCATTAACCACTTCAATGGAATGGAATAAGCCCACAGGGCGCCTGCAAAGTCTGGGGTCTGAGGTATCCTGCCATGCAATTTAATCTTCAAACTAGTAAAAAATTTGTGGAACTCCGATTTCAAAAAACTCTAGGCCGATGTCCTTACCCAATCTCCCAGTGGAGATGCAGAAGTTACATCAATGCATACAGTCTAGGCCTCTCCCAAAAAGGTACTAAATATAACATTTTCTTCCCTGCTAGACAGCAAGTACATTATGTCACTAGAATTAAAGCGTCAAGTAACCCCACCAAGAAAGTCAAATCTTAGAATTCAGTAATTGCCATTTTCTAAGCACCATGGGCAAAGGCCTGTCAAAAGAAAAAAAAAGAAAGAAAAAAAGAAAAGAAATGGGGACATACACCAAAGTAATTTTTTTTTTTTTTAAATATTGTTTAGTGCAGAGCAGAGATTTTAATAATGCCTACAGGTAGATTCAAGACGTCTCCCAAACATGGAATTTTGCATTTTTTCTTCTCTAAAGTGGCCCATCTGTATGATGTATACAACCTACTACAGCAAAGCAGACATCTAGGAATTAAAAAAAAAATTAAAAATTTAAATAAATGCTGTATAAATTGCTAGTAAAATGACAATTCCTGGACGCTATGCTTTGTAAACATCAATCATCTTATCCCAGATGAGGGTCTGGGACAGATGTTAATGGGGGTCCCCACATACAAAAAAAAAAAAAACTGCTTGAGGTCCCCCCTTAAAACTACATACCAGACTCAATCCTTGATGAGGTTCTGGTATGGAGGTCAAGTAGGAGCAAACGCAAGTTACATCTCATCTGGGTCTATTTACCTTTAGCAAACCTTTAGGATATAAACAAATTAAAGTGGTTTTAAAGGCTGAAGGATGCTTTTTTCCTTCATTCGGTCTATGCATTAAATTAAAAAAAAATACCTTCAGTATGCAGCTCCCCCCTTTAATACTTACCAAAGCCAGATCACTATCCAGCAATGTGCATGAAAGCAGCTGCTCTCCCAGGTATCTGCATCATTGGCTGAGAGGCAGCAGAGGGAGCCACTAGCTCCCACTGCTGTCAATCACAGCCAGTGAGGCGTGGCCTCGGAAAAGAGAACGAAAAAATTGACCCTATAGAAAGAGGCTCACTACGGTGGCACTCGGAGAAACCAGGAACTCCAGAGGAGGGGAGGATTGGGGCTGCTTTGTGCAAAACTACTGCACAGAGCAGGTAAATGGAACATGTTTATTTTAAAACAATAAATGCCTTAAATATCACTTTAAGGGTTATATTGCAGACCATCTTCAGGGAGATTGGACACTAGCAAAGAACTTTGTTAGGGCCACTCTGATGCATGCTCATAACTTTACCTACTCAGACTTCATGTTTTTTTTGGCGACCACAAGACAGAGGGGAAGGTTCTGTGTCCTGTACTGTAATCCAAGAAAAATAATTTATAGCTACAGTATCTCACAAAAGTGAGTACACCCCCTCACATTTTTGTAAATTATGTCTTTTCATGTGACAATGAAGAAATTACACTTTGCTACAATTTAAAGTGGTGAGTGTACAGCTTGTATAACAGTGTACATTTTCTGTGTCCTCAAAATAACTCAACACAGCCATTAAGATCTAAACCGCTGGCAACAAGAGTGAGTAGACCCCTAAGTGAAAATGTCCAAATTGGGCGCAAAGTGTCAATATTTTGGTGTGGCCACCATTATTTTCCAGCACTGCCTTAACCCTTTTGGGCATGGAGTTCACCAGAGCTTCCCAGGCTGCCATTGGAGACCTCTTTCACTCCTCCATGACATCACCGAGCTGGTGGATGTTAGAGACCTTGCGCGCTCCTTCACCTTCCGTTTGAGGATGCCCCACAGATGCTCAATAGGGTTTAGATCTGGAGACATGCTTGGCCAGTCCATCACCTTTACCCTCAGCTTCTTTAGCAAGGCAGTGGTCATCTTGGAGGTGCGTTTGGGGTCGTTATGTTGGAATACTGCCCTGCGGCCCTGTCTCCAAAGGGAGGGGGATCAGGCTCTGCTTCAGTATGTCACAGTACATGTTAGTATTCAATGAACTGTAGCTCCCCAGTGCCGGCAGCACTCATGCAGCCCCAGACCATGACACTCCCACCACCATGCTTGGCTGTAGGCAAGACATTTGTCTTTGTCCTTCTCACCTTGCTGCCACCACACACGCTTTACACCATCTAAACCAAATAAGTTCATCTTGGTCTCATCAGACCACAAGACATGGTTCCAGTAATCCATGTCCTTAGTCTGCTTGTCTTCAAACTGTTTGCAGGCTTTCTTGTGCATCATTTTTAGAAGAGGCTTCCTTCTGGGAGGACAGACATGCAGACCAATTTGATGCAGCGTGCAGCATATGGTCTGACCACCGACAGGCTGACCCACCACCCTTTCAACTTCTGCAGCAATGCTGGCAGCACTCATACCTCTATTTCCCAAAGACAAACTCTGGATATGACGCTGAGCATGTGCACTCAACTTTTGGTCGACCATGGTGAGGAGTGTTCTGAGTGGAACCTGTCTTGTTAAACTGCTGTATGGTGTTGGCCACCGTGCTACAGCTCAGTTTCAGGGTCTTGGCAATCTTCTTATAGCATATGCCATTTTTATGCAGAGCTAAACTGATTTTTCAGATTCTCAGAGAGTGACCAGTATGAGAGTGAGAGCGATATCAAATTTAACACACCTGCTTCCTATTCACACCAGAGACCTTGTAACACTAACGAATCACAGGACACCGGGAGGGAAAATGGCTAATTGGGCCCAATTTGGACATTCACTTGAGGGATGTACTCGCGTTTGTTGCCAGCGGTTTAGACATTAATGGCTGTGTTGAGTTATTTTGAGGGGACAGCAAATTGACACTGTTCTACGAGCTGTACACTCACTACTTTACATTGTAGCAAAGTGTAATTTCTTCAGTGTTGTCACATGAAAAAGTAAAATAAAATATTTACAGAAATGTGAGTGATGTACTCCCTTCTGTGAGATACTGTACATCGAAATCCTAATCATACAGTACAGGGCATGGTCAAAGACCATGTGATTTATTCAAACAATAAACTGAGGGGTGGGCAACAAAGCAAACGCTACAGACAAAAACAAGGGTAAGAAAAAATGTTCAGATAACAGCTTAAAGCACCTTCTGGACAAAGCGTGCGTGAGTCAAGGCCTGAACTAGGTGGTAGCCTTGAACATCTCAGAAACAGGTGCTATATGCGGGAAAATACAACAGATCTGATGGAATGAGCTACAAGGAAGAAACTTAACCCCTGTAGACGAAAAGCCTGATCCACCTGGCAATAGTGGAGCAGAATGCAGGGTGTCCTCTATAAAAGCATGTAAGGAGCACAAAAAGGAACTAAGCAGATATGACTATTTATCAGAAAACTAAGTGGACCCCAATAGCCCTGACTACATGCAAGCATGGCAGGAAAATTTCATTGGCATGTTTGAGCAGATCTAATGTGTGTGTGAAAAGTGATACATACTTGGAGCTACCCAAAACTTTATTGTAAAAAAAAATTCATTATAGCTGGTGAAGTCTACTAAATCTAAAAAAACTTGCAAACTGTTTGACACTGTCCTGCAACAAAACCTGTAGACCCCTTTCCCACTGGGGCGTTTTTCAGGCGCTTTAGCGTTGGCTGTAAAGCGCTCGAAAAAAGCCGCAACTGCAATCCCAATGTGAAAGCCCGAGTGCTTTCACACGGCGGCACTGCGCTGGCAGGGCGTCAAAAAAAGTCCTGCAAGCACCTTCTTTGCAGCGCTTTTGGAGCGGTGAATACACCACTCCTAAAGGGCCCCTTCCCATTAAAATCAATGGGAAGCGTCTGAAAAAAACCACCTGCAAAGCGCTTTTGGCAGCGGCGCTTTGTGGGCGCTTTTAACCCTTTATTTGGCCACTAGCAGGGGTTAAAAGAGCCCCACTAGCACTCGAAAAACGCTGGTAAAGCGCCGCTTAAACTAGCGAGCGTTTTTCGGGCGCTGGCAGTGTGAAAGGGCACTTAAAGCACTTGGGCTTTCACATTGGGATTGCAGATGAGGCTTTTTTTCAAGCGCTTTACAGGCGCTTTTAACGCTAAAGTGCCTTAAAAAGGCCCCAGTGTGAAAAGGGGTCTTAATTCCTCCAATTGCAGGTTTTCTTCCTCAATTAATTTCATTAAATGAATACCATGCCTAATGCCCTTCTTACAGATTCCTTGAAATCGCTCATTATGCAAGTGTTCCGCAGGGACAAACCTTTCCCTTACCTCTCAAGTGATTAAGCTAGCCTCCACATACAACTCCAAAAATATTACATTCCATATGTTTTTCAGATGTTACATTGTGAACTGGCTATGTGCCTTAAACAGCAGTGGAAAATCTGGTTGTATAGATATGCTCTGATCGTCCCTTCTCGAACACTACACAAAACTTCCTATTCAATCCCCTCTTTAATTTCATACGCCATTATGAAAAAGCAATAAAATTTTTTTTTTAAAAACCACCAGCGTATCAAAAACCTCTTTCTAAATGAGGATTCTAAAGGGGTTGCAAGTAGACTTAGAGGAAAGAACTCAGGGGCAAAAAAAACTATGGTTAGACTTACCGGTAACAGTATTTCTAAGAACCTTCCAGGACAAAACATGATAGGCTCCTCATTTAAATCACAGCTGTTTAAAAGGCCTCATCTTAACTTGTCCCTCAGTTGTTGTAAAGTAGTTTTCCCAAACGATTCACAAAGGTTATTCAAACACTTAGGCACTTACCACCTAATTTTTACATTTCTTCACCCTTAACAGGACAGGAAGTAGGCCTGCCATCCCGGAAGGTTTGTAGAAACACCAATACCGGTAAGTCTAACCGTCAGTTTTCTCATTTCCCCTTCCAGAAAGGCAACACATGAGGATAATAAAGTACTGTATATACTCGAGTATAAGCCGAGGCACTTAATTTTACCACAAAAAACTGGGAACACTTATTGACTCAAGTATAAGCCTAGGGTGAGAAATGCGCAGCTACTGTAAGTGTAAAAGAGGGTCAACAATGCCCATTTGCAGCCTCCCTGTGCCCATTTGCAGCCATAGGTCCCCCAAACTAAATGCCCCCTAGCAGCCAAAATGTGGGGTCTCTGGACCCAAAGGGTCCCGAAAGGACATTGCTGCAGGTGGACACAGTTGACCGACTTTGGGGCCCCGTATCTCGGGCACACTTCGTGCTAGAAACCCCATATTTGGTATTTATGCTGATACCACTAGGTTGGCATGCCAAATTTGGGGTTCCAAGCACCAAGTGGCCCCGAGATGTGGGGCCTTAAATTCGGGTCAGAAAATGTCATTTGCTCGAGTATAAGCCGAGAGGGGCACTTTCAGCACAAAAAAATGTGCTGAAAAACTCGGCTTATACGGTAATCCACATGCCTACCTTAGGGTGGGACCGCTTCGACTGAAGGCTAGGTCTTGCTGCGAAAATCTCCACTCGGTAGTGCTTCAGGAAGCTGTCTTGGCTGGACCAGGTGGCTGCGCTTGTAGGAGGCTCCTGCTTTTTCAGCCCAGGAGGTTTGCTAGGGCTCTAGTTGAGTGTGCTTTCAACTTTGCTGGTGCAGATATGCCTGAGCTCTCATACGCTACAGTAATGGCTTGCCTTATCCACCTAGAGACTAAAGGTTTTAAAGCTTGAAGTCCCTGCCTTGGTCCAAAGAAGAGGATTGAGGATTAAGAGGCGATTAGATATCCTAAATGATTTTACCCTTTGAGGAGGCATCTCCTGACATCTAAACAATGAAAATTTCCCCCTCATTCTTAGGGTTATCACAAAAGGATGGCAAGGTTATTACCCGTGTCCTATGGAATGCTGATGATACCTTGGGAAAATAAAGGGGATCTGGCCTGAGGGTGGTCCTATCTAGTAGGATCAACAATAAGGGTTCTTTAATGAATAGAGTGACCCTGTAAGTCCCCGACCCTTAGATCTGTAGTGATCGCTAGGAGGAAGGCTAATTTTATGGTCAAAAAAATTAAACTTAACTTCTTCTAAAGGTTCAAAGGGGTGTGGACATAACGCCTCTAGAACCCTCGTTGGGTCCCAGGGCAGGAACCCATCTTGTGAAAGGGTACTTCCATCTCTGGCCACCAAAAATCTTTTAATTAAAAGGTTCCTTCATTATTCTAGCGTCAAGAAAAACCAAAAAGATTTGCTACTTGTACACGGAGTGTTGACAGCCACACTCTTCTCCACTCCAGCCTGAAGAAACTCCGGGATCACAAGAACAGAGGTGGAAACAATTTGTTTTCTTTTACACCAAGTACCAAAGGTTTTCAATACCTTAAAGCATATTTTCTGTGTTATCGGCTTTCTGCTTAAGAGGAGTGTCCATCACTGTCTGAGCAACCTTTACCCCTGAGTATCGGGCGCTCACTAACCAGGCCGTCCGATTAAAAAACTCTGGTCTGGGGGTACAGCACTGGACCCTGAGAGAGAAGGTCAGGGAGCTTCCTGGGAGGCACTACTGACAGCACCTTCAAAGTTGCAAACCAAGCCCTCCTTGGCCACCATGGGTCCACTAGGAGGAATAGCCTTGAAGACTGGCTGAGTTTCTGAATGACTCGCACAATCAGTGTCGGGGAGGGGTTCCAGCACTGTGCTAGGGCATCAGGGTCCTCTGACACGATCAAGAGAAACTTCTTTACCCTTCTGATTGGCAAAGAGGTTTATCTCTGGGAAGCCGAACTTCTGAACTAGTACCTGAAATACTCTGGATCAGTTTTCATTCTCCCTGTGACAGGTTGGCCGCTGAGGAAGTCTGCTTCCTGGCTGTTCGTGCCCTTTATGTGGTCCGCTGACAAAGACCACCCTGGGCTCGGCTCAGGACAGGATCTCTTTCACCAAGTCTAGAAGGGCTTTGGATCTGGTCACCCCCTGATGGTTCAGAGAGGCTACAACCGTAGCGCTGTCTAAGCAAACCTTGGACTTCCTTGCCTGTGATTCCGCTTTCGAAGGCTTTTAAAGGCTTCGCCCACTGCTCTGAGCTCCCTGAGATTGATTGAAAGAGGATCTGGCTACATCCTTGTCCCAGGTGCCCTGTGCTTTGGGTTTTCCTAGGTGGGCTCCCCATTTCCGGGCACTTGCATCTGTGGTGACGTTTAGTGGATCCCACTGACCCCATTGCCTGCCTTTTTCCAGATTGCTTGGGACAAACCACCACTTCAGGGAGTATTTTACCCGATCGGTGACGATTAGACTCATCTAGGAATTTGTTCTTTTTGTCCCAAAAGGAAAGATGGAAAAATTAAAGACCGAGTGCAGTTGTGCCCAAACGACTGCTGGAATGTTGAGTCCACGGACCCTGAGGATCTCCCTCCTGGAACACACTGTGGCTCCTATCAGCCTTCTGACGGATGTGACTTTCTCCACCTTTTCCCTTGGGAGCAAGAGCTTTTGAGCCAGAGAGTCTACCGGGTAGCTTAGGTAGGTTTGGACCTGAGCTGGCTCCAGGGATGATTTCTCCGTGTTTACCAGCCAACCCAGCTTTTGCAGGACAGAGATCACCCTTTGGGTATCTGTTTCCACCTGAGCGGCTGATGGACCTTAGATAAGCAGGTCGTCCAGGTAAGGTATTACTGCTATCCCTGGAGGTGGATATAGGCTACTGCCTCTGCAAGGATATTTGTGAAGATCGTTCGTGTTACGGGAATATCGGGATGTGCAAATAGGCATCCAGAGATCCAGGGTAGTCATGAAAACATCCATTAACAGTTTTTTTTTTTTTTTGCACCGAATACTCTCCATGGAAAACCTCTTGTATTCTAGGAATTTGTTTAAGTTACTGAGATTTATGATAAGGCGGTACTTCCCTGAAGGTTTGGGTACCACGACAATGTGGGAATAAAAACCTTGGTATAGCTGTTTTTATGGCACAGGAACTACCACTTGTTGTTCCACTAGTTCCAGAATCCCCTCTAGTAGAGCTTTTAACGCGTCCTTGGGAGGATGCGTTAACGCAACCATAGGCAGGGGCTCGGGAGGAGAACTCTAGGCAGTAGCCTTCTCTGATCAGTTTGACGATGTATTGACTGTCTGAAATTTCCTTCCAATAGGAAATTAAATGAGTCTGCCCCTACCCCAATTCTGGCATCACTTGGTATCTTTGGCCAGGAGAGGGAACGAGCAAATTACCTTTTTGCCTACCTCTTTTGTACCCCCACTTCCTGCTGGGTTCTTAGATTTTTTTTGATTTGGGCCCAAGGGGCCTTGAAAAAATCTCCTGTACCTTTCCCGTCCGAGTTTGAAAGGATATTTTTTCCCTTTCTCCGAGGACCTGGACAAAACCTTATCTAGGCCTGGCCCAAACAACAACAACCCTTTAAAGGGCAGACCGCACAGTTTGGCCTTAGAAATAAGGTCGCCTTCCCAGGCTTTAACCCAAATGGCCTTCCTGGTCAAGTTAATCAAGGCTGAGGCTTTTACCGAATTCACAGCCGCATCAGCCAGAAAGGCTACAGTCTTTTCCATCACTGATGGGAAATCTTGGACTTCCTGAGACTTATTACCCTGTGAGAGGTGTTTACCAAGTTTCTCTATCCAGGAGCTTGCCTTCCTGGCAACGCAGGTGGCTGCTAATGCTGGGGCCAAAGCAGAGGCATTGGCCTCCAATGCTTTTGTTTATCAGGGACTCAGATTTGCTATCAATTGCATCCGGGATGTTCCCAGAGTTCTCAAAAGAAGAGGCCAGACTTTGTCACCCTAGAAAGAGCAGCGTCCAACTTTGGGACCTTCAGGAATATTTCCTTTTCCTCCTCCTTGAAGGGGAATAATCTTTTCCAGGCTTTAGGACTGGCCAAACTTGTTTCAGGAAATACCCATCCCTTGAAGAACTACACCCTTCTAAGACTGGTGTAGGGGAAAAACCCTTGACTTTTTTTACCAACCCTCTTTCTTTAACGGAGGTGCAGGCAACCTGGAGCCCTCCAACTGTTGTGGAAATAATTTCACATGAGGCATTGCAAGACTGGTAGTTACAATTACTCCGAGTCATGATGGGACTTTTAGTTTTGCAACAGCGGCGTGCTGACGTCACCACACAACCACGCGGACCCCGGAAGCAACGGGCAGCGAACTTGAGCCGGCCGGCTATCTACATGCTTTTTAATCTTCTGCATTTTGTAAGTGCAAACCCCCTTTTTTATTCAAATACATTTTAAAGTGATACACTATGGCGCCCGCTGCACACAGGGGAAGTCAGGAGGAGACCCGAGCGGCGAGAGAGAGCGGCGAGAGCGAGGCGAGAGAGAGAGGCGAGAGCGAGAGGCGAGAGAGAGAGGCGAGAGAGAGAGGCGAGAGAGAGAGAGAGAGAGAGGCGAGAGAGAGAGAGAGAGCAGAGAGAGAGAGAGAGAGAGAGAGCGGCGAGAGAGAGAGCGAGAGAGAGAGAGAGCGGCGAGAGAGAGAGCGAGAGCGAGAGAGAGAGAGCGGCGAGCGAGAGAGAGAGCGGCGAGAGCGAGAGAGAGAGAGCGGCGAGAGAGAGAGAGAGAGAGAGAGCGGCGAGAGCGAGAGAGAGAGAGCGGCGAGAGCGAGAGAGAGAGAGAGCGAGAGAGAGCGAGCGGAGAGAGAGAGAGCGGCGAGAGCGGCGAGAGAGAGAGAGCGGCGAGAGCGGCGAGAGAGAGAGAGAGAGAGCGAGAGAGAGAACGGAGAGCGAGAGAGAACGGAGAGCGAGAGAGAACGGAGAGCGAGAGAGAACGGAGAGCGAGAGAGAACGGAGAGCGAGAGAGAACGGAGAGCGAGAGAGAACGGAGAGCGAGAGAGAACGGAGAGCGAGAGAGAACGGAGAGCGAGAGCACAACCTCAACAGTGTCAGTTAGGTGTCCAATTTATACGCCGCAATATGGCAGTCCTGATATAATTTGCTGACCGCTGCCATTACTAGTAAAAAATAAAAATGTTCCCATAAATATAGCCCATGGTTTTTGGACGCTTTAACTTTTGTGCAAACCAATCAATATACATGGTATATATGTTTTATAGCAAAAAGTAAAAAAAAAAAAAAAAAAAAAAAAGTTTACATTTTTAAAATTGTCTTTTGTTTATAGCGCAAAAAAATTAAAAATCCAACAAAAAATAAAAAAACACTAGATTTTTTTTTTTTTTGAGAAAAATCGAAATTTTGAACCGATTTCACCTCTCAACTCGTTTCAAGATTTAAATCGATTTTTTCCCCAGCCCTAACCACCACACACACACCAATTCCTTCATAAATTTAGGCCAATAGGTATTTTGCTACATATTTTTGCTAAAAAAAAAAAAAAAAAAACAACAGGCGCATATCGATTGGCTTGCGCACAAGTTATAGCGTCTACAAACTATGGGATATATTTTCTTTTTGAAACCAACTGTGCACATAAGTATGAAAGAGTATTGTGAAATATTGAAGACACTCTGTGTTTATCATTTAAAGACTTTGATTATTTAGACTGGACTTTGTTGTTAATACACTTTCATATTACTAAAATATGCATTATTAATTTTTAAAGGTGATAAATTAATAGAGACTTAATGATATACGAGTGTTGCCCTACACTATTTTACTATTAACCACTTCACGACCAGTGCACGATGATGTACTTTGGCAGAATAGCACAGACAGGCATAAGGGCGTACAGGTAAATCCCTTTGAATTTGCTGCCGTGCCATTGCGTGCCCGGTCGGGACCCTCGTGAGCCCGATCGCGGGTCCCGCGGACTCGATCGCCGCAGGGATACCCGCGATCGTCTCACGGGGAGGAAGAACGGGGAGATGCCGATGTAAACAGCATCTCCCCGTTCTGCCTAGCAACAAGTGACACTGATCTCTGCTCCCTGTGATTGAAGCAGCGATCAGTTATCTGTAAAACACAGCCACGCTTCCCAGTTAGCAACATGCCCCTAGGACACACTTAACCCCTACACTGCCACCCCCCTGGTTAACCCCTTCACTGCCATTTACACAGGAATCAGTGCATTTGTATAGCACTGATTTCTGTATAAATGACAATGGTCCCAAAAATGTGTCAAAAATGTCTGATTTGTCCGCCATAATGTCGCAGTCGCAATAAAAAATAAATAAATAAATAAATAGCTGAACGCCGCAATTACTAGTAAAAAAATAAAAAATTATTAATAAAAATGCCATAAAACTATTTTTTATTTTGTATACGCTATAACTTTTGCGCAAACCAATCAATAATCGCTTATTGCGATTATTTTTACCAAAAATATGTAGAAGAATACGTATCGGCCTAAACCGAGGAAAAAAGTGTTTATATATTTTTGGGGGATATCATAGCAAAAAGTAAAAAACAATGTATTTTTTCAAAATTGCCGCTTTTTTGTTTAATAGCGCAAAAATAAAAATAAAGACCGCAGGGGTGATCAAATACCACCAAAAGAAAGCTCTATTTGTGGGGGAAAAAAAGGACCTCAGTTTTGTTTGGGAGTCACGTCGCACGACCGTGCAATTTTCAGTTAAATCGACGCAGTGCCGAATCGCAAAAAGTGGTCTGGTCTTAAGCCAGCAAAACCATTCTGAAAGTGGTTAAACACGTAGTATACCTGTTGGAAGGTTCATGCAGGAAGCAATATATAGGGAAAATTAGAAGGTTGAGGGGCCAATTGACGGAGCACCTTTACAAACATTTGAAAGGGTTTTAACCAATTGACCTGCAGAAGATTAACAACCCCCCCCCCCCCCACCACCAGGCCATTTTTGGCGATATGGCACTGCATTTCTTTAACGGACAATTACTGTACCCAAATAAAATGTATGTCCTTTTTTCCACCCACAAATAGAGCATTCTTTTGGTTGTATTTAATCACCTCTGCGTTTTTCTTTTGCACTAGAATAAAAAGTAGTGATATGCCACTATCAATAAAGGAGTATGGACTATGGATTAGAGATCTTATGATGCACAGTCTTTAAATTCCATTGTGCACCTCTCGATTGGATGCATAAAGCAGGGAGTATCCTAAAAGGTTGAGGCCACCCAAAGTCATCAGGTTTCACTTCCATACGCTAGCATTTTTCACATTTAATTGGATAATAAAAGAAAGAAGCACTGACCCTAGTGTTCACAGACACCAAATGGTGTCATTGTGACAGTACAGCAGGTTTATAAATATTTGCCATCCAAGATATTCCTCCAGCATTATCAGAGTGAGAAATTGAAAAAGCTGTGCTACCAAGAAACAAAAATTGAATTTTATACTTTTTTGTACACTGTTGCCTAATAAGTTAAATGAGGATCTAGATATTTACACCTATTCAACACCCTTTACAGTACTACTACATTTTACAATTATACATGGGGTTCCCTTACATTTTTATAAGGGATTGATGTAATGGCGAATACATATTTTTTCATATTTTTAAACCCATAAACATGGGTTTTATATACTATATATTGTATTAGTTTTAGAAAATGCCATACAAGACATTATACAGAACTAGCGATGATCTGCAAAACGGAGAGGGGTTAACTAAAACCCATGTTTTGATGAGAAAAGAGATGCAGTATAAGTGTCTGATTTGTAATTCCCCATTAGTGTATTCTTAGACCAATTCACAAGTAATTTTGTTTGTATTTTTTGCCAGAGAGGAGATTACAAATTAATTGAATTTAATTTTTCTAGCTAAACCGATTGCTGCCCACTTTAAGAAATGTTAAAATAAAAAAAGTTGCTAGCCATCAAAAATGCTGTAGATTATGGTACCAGCTGAACACTGCTAATTTTACTTATATTTTTACATAGCCATTGAAACATTCTAGGTTTTTAGACTGAAAGCAAGGGGGGTGCTTCATGAAGCGCAGAGGAGTGTGCTTCATGAAGCGCAGAGGAGTGTGCTTCATGAAGCGCAGAGGAGTGTGCGTTTCAGGGCTAGTATGTGCCCTACAGACCAAATCCTTGGCTCCATTAAGTAATACACTGTCAGTGCGCTCCGTTTTGTTTTGATGCCCTCTCGTTTACAGAGCACACTCCCCTCTAAGCAAACACTGCAAGGTATAGCGTTGAGACTTTTATTCATGAAATGTCTCCATCTGATGTGGCTATTTACTAACATGTTACAGTAAAACAAAAACCATAAAGGCAGGCCATATGGCCTGCTCAGAACCCCAATATGTGACAACAGGGATCATCTGAGCATCCCACAAAAGGGATGCCAGGCCCTAGAGCTGAACAACTGAGACAATGCTCAGAGGTAGATCGAGAAGGATGGGATGCATCTGACCTCTCTTTTTTATGTTGGGGTAGGGGTACACTCTGGCCACTCATGGCACTGTTGATTACAGTACGCACAGCAAGGTAAAAGACACAACATTCCCTTTAAAGGCCAAGTCAGATGCTCTTTGGATGTGGCATCAGCATCCCAACAGCATAACAAAAGTGCTCGGTGCAGCTTTATGAGCATCAAGGTCATGCAAAACTTAAGCTTAGATGCTTGTAGCAAGCCATCAAAACTGAAGACTATAACTTCAGACATTTGTTTAGTTAGGAAGGGGTTTACCCTGGCAGTGGGACAATCCCCTTAAAGGAATTGGACGCAATCTGCCACTGTTTGACAGATTAGTCAGTGGCACCGGAATATAGAGGACTAAATCAACTAGTTCAAACCAGGTATACTAGGTATTCTAGCTGTCGGTTCAAAAGAATACTTAAAAAGATAAGTATGCCATCTGTCTAGCAGTTTTGCAGTTAGGGTGGGCTACTGGTGGATCTACAGCAGAAATACATCTTTTCAATAAACTCCCTCTCAAGGGGAGAGCCAACATGCTCTTAGGTGGAGCCCAGGACCCCTATATTCCACAGAGGAAAACCTTGAATGGGGGGGGGGGGGGGGGGGTGTAGTGCAAAGGTTTCTGCAGTTGTAGAGGCTTTAATAAGGCCAAAGGCAATAAGAAAGAAGGCGGATCCACTAAATGCTGGGTAGTAAATATGGCAGAACAGGTTCAGAACATCCTCTTATAATGATGTGACAATAGGAAATGGTAATGCATTTAGGAGTCTCTTCAGAAAGAAACTGTAGATTTTCACAGCAACCAGGAGGCCCAGCCTTTTTTTAAAGACTCGGGTAGGTCAGAGATGGACACTGTAGGAGGGAGGATGGCACTGGAGCATGTGCACAGCCTCTGCTGTTTGTGTACACAAGGAATTGGGTGATTGAGGACCCAAAAGTCCTGAGTGGACATAGAGATGCCTGATGAGGGGGAGGGGAACTCATGACAGTTGAGGGGGGAGGGGGGAGACACAAATTATGTATTTGGGGAGTATGGGCTGGGGTCACCTGGCAAAACCCCACTGTGTCCATGTGCATACAAATTATGTCCTAGTAGCAGTACAGCAACAAGGTCCAAAGTAAGACACTCACAAACCCAAGCAGCTGGTGCGGATGAGGATCAAGCAGCCAGACATAACCAGGCCATTGTAGGTGGCCAGCGGAAGAAAACTGCTCCATTTAGCAACACAAATCAGATTTGCTGGCGTTTGCTTAAATACTAGGTACCTTAAAATCTAAGGACTCACAATGGCAGACCCATGTGGTCCAGGAGACAGACTGCTTTATTTAGAAGGTTCTTAGAACCTGATGACAAATTTTAAAGGAAAGCTGTCAAGAAAAAAAAAAAAATATGTTTGTCCTGCTAATGTGTTTTTCCAAGAAGAAAGCTCCTGGTCTGTCATGCTTTCTTTATAATTCAAGTTCTGCGAGTCACTGAAATGCTTTCTTCTCTAATTAGTTGGTAATTGAGCCAGGCAGCAAACAAGCAGAAAATTACCAACTGACCCAGGCAAGAAGCAGCCAGTTAAGTTTGCGGAACACCTAATATGCAAATACTTCCTGTAGGTCAGACACTAAAGTAGCGAAAAATGCATTACAGCCTATGAACTGGCATCTTCAAAAGACAGGGAGCAAATGCGAATAATTTCTTTCCTGACGGGTTATGGGTGTCATAAGAGATGACATAGAAAACTACCAAACCACTGCACACTACAGTGCTAAACTGCCATATACATTTGTCAATGCTTTACAGCAGTAGTACTTATAGTTATTAGCTACCTGTCCATTGCCCGTATCCTGATCACATACGTCAGTGTTAATGCCTCCAGTAGTTATCTATTTTAAAGAAAAAAAAAAAAAAAAGGGTTTAGGAGAATATCTGCAGACAATGGGCTCCAAGCTGTCCTCCATTAAAAATCAGTTCTCTCATCCCAAGGACAGGCGAGGACAAAATATCACAGAATTTCAGAGCCCACCGTGTAAAAACTAAAAGCCAGTAGGATATTTCAAGAAGCCAGGAAAGAGGATTATCTACTGGCATCCGCGAAAATAGGAGCCAAAAGTCAGGCTTCAGCAGTAATTTTTTTTACATGATCTGGATACCTGGATTCTTGAATTTATCCAGCAACCCTGCCCAAAATAACTACAAAATTATCTTTACCGAGACAGTGAAATTGTGTAAAAAATTTAAAAAAATAAAAATTTAAAAAGAAGAGCTCCTACAGTCAGTCTATAAGATGTAATGATATGTACTCAAACTACAGCTTCTTACAAACAGAAAATTGCTCAAGTCCAGAGGAAAAAAACTGCTTTAAAATACTCTTAGTTACAAGCAGTTTTACATTGTTAACTCAAAGGCAAAACCACAATTGTAGTACATTTTTTACTTAGGTAATAATGTCAATTAAAAACCAAGACTAAATATATTTTCAAGACAAGGAGCACAAGTGTTCTCCCATTTAAATATTGAACACATACTTTGCCTTCTCCTTTGGGATTCAGATAAACAACATAATGACCTCCATGGTTGTCCCCACTGTGCACCAGGACAGCATGCAGTATGTAGTTTGCAGGGTCCTTGACATCAGGCTTTTGCAAGAATTCATCCAGTGGTAATTGTTCTGGGAATTCAAACCTAATAAAAGGAAATACAAGCTAAATTAAGGTAAAAGCATTTTAGTAACTCTCAGAGTGGGTTATTTATAAGATTTTTCACCACATTCATTGGCAAGGAAAAAAGGGAGAAACTGCTATATTTGCTGCTTGCATACAAACTATTATATATTATATAAAATTTATATTTTGCATTATACTCAAGACTCATTCATTAAAGGAAATACCATGTAACCGTGATCCAAAAATATTTTACATGCAAAGCCAGGATTCCAAAACCTTGAAATGTACATTACAACCATAGGAGAGGAGGTGTAGATGGCGCTGGACTGATCATCAGAAACTGCTGTAGGTTATACAAGGCGTGGGCAGGTGGGAAGAGTTGGTTTCCAGAGGTTCGTGCCGGTTGGAGGAAAAGGTGGTGAGCCCCGTTAGGGCCTTGGCTGTTACCTCGGGGTATGGCCTTAATCGACTGCACATTTGTTTGGAAAGACGTTTAAGTCCATGATCGCTCAGTAACTGGGAAATGCAGGTATTAAAAGAGGTTTTATTTGAAGTTTTAGCACTAACATGAAGCCAACGCATTTCGGGAGACTAAGGACTCGCCCTTCATCAGGACAGCTGATGAAATTTGGTAAATAATGGTCCTGTTGGGGGGTGCCTTTGGCACATAGATCGGACTGATAGATGTCCAAACGTTGGCTATGTGCCTCTGAACACAGCCAGCATTTGGACATCTATAGGTATGATTTATGTTGCATAAGTATAACAATCAGCGCCACCCCTAATAACTAAAGTGCTAAACTAGAATGTTGTGATACTTGGCAGACTGCCCGTTTTTTTTTTTTTTTTTTCTTCTTTTGATGGCTGTGGCTTCAGCAGAGCAGAGAAAATTCTCTGCATAGAAAGAATAGGGAAATACTTAACTAAAAATAAAAGCATGCTTACAAGATAAAAAAAGCATAAACTGTTTGTGTATAATACTATAGCGTCCACTCGCTAACCACCGTCGCTGCATGACATCACGGCGGTAATAAATTTAAAAAAAATAAAAAAAGAGAGCATCCTTATAATGGAAAGAGGCAGTATCCCAACATAATGACTCCAAACACACCACCAAGATGACCAGAACTGGGGGTAAAGATGATGGACTGGCCAAGCATGTCTCAAGACCTAAAAACCCTATTGAGCATTTGTGGGGCATCCTCAAAACGGAAGGTGATGGAGCGCAAGGCTTCCAACATCAGCAAATTTACACCGTTATACAAGCAGTACACTCAGTACTTTACATTGTAGCATGGGGCGGGGCTAGCGGAGACCATGGGTAGTTCGGCCGTCACCCAAAAAAACTTTACAGGAATTATACCCACACAAGGAGACACAGAGGCCCCCCGAAGTGGATGAACTCTGCCCCTTCTGTGGTACCCCCAAAAGGTTCAATACGTGGACCCCTTGACGCTTACGAAGGAGGTCAACGAATCTGGAAACCAGTGAAGATGCCCCCCACCCCAGCAATGGGTGAGGGCAGACCTTAATGCTGAAGGAGTATTTTTTGTGGATCCGGAGAAGCCTGCTCTAGGCTTACCAGACCAAGATTGCTTGGAACTTCCTGGGGAAGACTAGAGAGATTTGTTTCCTTTATCTGCAGTCCCAGGAGCCTGGAAGAATTTCCTATGGGCTGAGAAGGAAGGCCCCCCATCAGTGATGAGGCTCCTCTTTCCTAGATTGAGGCAGGAAGGTACTCTACCCCCTCCGTGACACCCTTAATGTCGTCATCCAGGGCAGCCCCAAACAGGTGGTCGCCTTGAAAGGGCAGATCAATGAGAGCTTTTTTAGAGGTGTGGTCTCCCGACAAATTTTTAAGCCACAGCACACATCAAATCACCACTGCTGAAACAGAAAGCTTAAACAGCACAGGAGCTGCATCACAAATATACTGCAGCCCATGGACCAACTGGTCAGCTAAATCAATATAACAGCGGAAAAGCCTGGCCCATTCAATTGGGGTCTACGTCACCAGGGCCGAGGCCAGAATGGGTCGCAATGCCGAACCAGCCATAGTAAAACATGCTGCGTGTCACAGCCTGCGCGATTTCCTGTCAGCCAGGTCCTTAAAGCAGAGCTCCACCCGATTTAAAGACAATGGCTCATGATGATGATATAGCCGTTTTAATTAATTTTTTTTTTTTAACTGTACATTTGTTTTTCTTCTGATTTTGTCTAGTTCCTGGATCTGGGGATTACGGATATGGGCGGGGTTGGTGTGGCTATTTCATCTTTTCCTCTAGTTCCGCACTGTCTCCTGGGATCTTTTGTGCTTGTTCCCAGGAGTCTGTGCGGCGGCCTGGCGATTTAGAAACCTGAAGTGACGTCAAGATAGGTTGCCATCTCAACGGGGCGGGACTTCAGACGCCGCCTGTTGCGATGGCAACCTGAGCTGTTGACGGCGCTCTAAAGTATAGTTACTGCGCATTCAGACCGGACCATTTTGATGGCTTAAAGTGGATGTAAACCCAAAAAAAAATAATTATTTTGATGTCACAGTGTAGAGAATAAGATCTCCTTTCATTTGAGCCCAGTCTTGCCACACAGATATACTCCAGCCCTGAGAAATGCTCTTTTATTGTTCAGTTAGAAATATCTTGACAAAGTGCTGAAAACTTGCTGTGAGTGACAGGTGATTTACATATCTCATGCACTAGTCTGAGACAGGCAGACCACAGATTCACAGACCAGAGTGAAAGAAAATGTATTCTCGAGTGAACAGCAAGAAGAATGTAGGGGAGATGTATGTAGTCAGAGTAGAACATGCAGTGATCTGAGGATTGTTATAGTGCAGTGTGTGTCTGAGGTCACCTAATCACAGATAACATTCCTTTTCATCACCAGGATTTGTTAATGTGGGGGAGGGGTGAATTTCTCACTTTTTATAATTACACAGGATGTGCCTGTCTCAGGCTAGGTGCATGAGATATGTAAATCACCTGTTACTCACAGCAAGGGGGCGTTTTTGACAAAGTTTTCAGCACTTTGTCAAGATATTTCTAACTGAATGAAAGAGGATTTTTCAGGGCTGGAGTAAATCTGTGTGGCAAGACTGGGCTCATATTAAAGGAAATCTTATCTACATTATTTGGGTTTACATCCACTTTAAGACCAGAGCACGATTCGGCACTGCATCACTTTAACTGACAATTGTGCGGTTGTGCGACATGGCTCCCAAACAAAATTGACGTCTTTTTTCCCACACAAATAGAGCTTTTTTTTGGTGGTATTTGATCACCTCTGTGGTTTTTATTTTTTGCACTATAAACCAAATAGCTTTTTGCTATAATAGATATCCCCCAAAAATATATAAAAATATAACTTTTTTTTTTCTCAGTTTAGGCCGATACGCATTCTACATATTTTTGGTAAAAAAAAAAAAAAAAAAAATTGGCCACTGACATTGGCTACACAAACATGGTCCCTGGCCGGAGACCAGCCAGACCAATGGAAAATGGCCGCCGTGATGTCATCGGACCTCTCAAACATGGCCGCCGGCCGTTTGACACGCTGAAGCATGCTGCCAGGATCCTCTGTGCCTTCAACATCGCTGCACCCTCTGCAAGGGGACCCCCCTCCAAAAAGGTACTGTACTCCATGCCGGGTGAACATTTAAGGGGACACCGCTGTGCTCTCAGCACTGGGACCCTCGAACTGCACCCTACCTCACACTGCACACAGCAGAGCATGCACCTAGGGGGCTCCACAGCACCCTCTGCACAGGAACCACCCCCCCCCATACCGCCAGTGCAGGACACACCACCCAGAAGGAGAATGGCGGGGTAGAACCCCAGGGATCCCTTCTGCCTGCCCTGGAACTCCCACCAATCCATGGTGGGAGAGGGAAGCCCAGCTTAACCAAGGGACTTGGGATGGGAGGAGGAATCCTGCAGGCAGGTACGACCATCCCTGGAGGGTACCCGCGTCCACCCCAAACCACACCAAGGAGGAAAGGGGGAACTGTACTTACAGATCAATGGTGCGGGTGACCCTCCAGACAGAACTCCTCGCCACTGAAGAGGGGGGCTGTCGGCCAAGGGGCCGCTGCGACTAGGACCAGACCCGTTTGCATGCGACCTTGTGAGACATTTAACTCGCAAGCCAGCCTTAACTATGGCAGGATTAAAGCGGTTCTGCACACACTTCATTTAGTAAATCTCTTTGCCTTCCAAATCAGGCAAAGCGTACTAAATGAAGTGGTTTTTTTTTCACTTACCTTGTAATTTCTGCTCTGTCTTCGGCGGTGGGCGGGGTCTGTGCGTCGATCCTAGTCATGCTGCACGGTCTCCTGGGATCTGGTGTCATTGATCCCAGGAGTCAGTGCGGACATCCGCCGAAATCTCGCAAGATTTACGAGGCTAGTGCCCAAATCTCACAAAATTAATGGGGCTCCTGGCGAAATCTCGCGAGATTTTGGCGGATGTGGCCAAAACCTCGCGAGATTTTGGCGAACTTGAGCTACACTTTGCCGTTACAGCGCATGCGCGAGATCGGCGGTGCATGCTGGGCCATCTGAAGTGCCTGTGTGGTTTCACATGCCCACAGGCAAGATGGCACCCAGCAGCAAGATTTTTTTATAACTTTTTATGTGACGAAAACCGGCACCAGTTCGTTAGGAAAATGGAACACGTGAGTGCTTAATTTACATCTCCTAATCCTTTGCATTGTACTTAAAAAAAAAAAAAAAAAAAAAAACACATTACAGAACCGCTTTAACTATGAGAACAGACCACTTATTAGTGAACGTTTTCCCCTGGACAGAGTTCGGAGTAGAGTTAAAATATTAGTCGTCCTAAATTGCCCAGTCTAATTTTTCATGAACTGGAAATGTCACGCACAACGACAATACCAAGGTTTTTATGGAAAGTAGAAATGAGCATATCGACACTCACATGCATATTGTCTAGGGGTGAATATTCTTCTGCAGCCTCCTCTAATACTGCTTCTGTGTCCTTTACCAGGCTGGACATAACACAATCCAACCCAGGTAAAGACGGTAGGAACTGGGGACGGGGTCTGGCATTTGGACAGCAGGGAAGTTAATAAAGCAGTTCGTTGTCTGAGAAATTGTGAAACACTTAAAATGTCACAAATATCAGAAACGCAAAGGCTATACAGTGAGGAGGGAATGGGGGCAGGGCCGAACTGTCAATGAACGCACACAGCGCAGCTCAGGAGCGGCTTCGAGAAGAGGAGCCTGGAGGCGCTGGCGTGAAGAGAAGGTTTGGGATTGCACATATACTTACCTGCTATGTTTATTATATATAAAAAAAATAAAATAAAAAACAAAACAGACACTATACAATTACCTTAAACAGAACATATTAGCGGCACACTAAAGTTTGCACACAATTTCCAGAGAAAAGCATGAATTACCTGTCATTTATCTTGATATTTTGATCTGTTTGAGGATCATACATAAATCGCATTAGTTGAAGGTGTAATACAGGTGGTAACGTTAGGAATTTAACACCTTTCTCTGCTTCCTACATAAAAGAAAAAGAAAAAAAAAAAGAAGGGGGCGAAGAGAACGGTTAGCTGCAAGCACCGAAATGATAGTCAAATATCTTACATTTTTTCTCTCTTTTATTTGGTATAACCAAAGGCCATTGGTCAACAGCAGGTATGTACTGCCAATGTGAAAAAAAAGCAAGGCAGATCAGCTAAATCTTGCATCAGCTTTACAAACATGCAATAGAAAACATAGAATTAGGTTTTGTAGCAAAGTAATAACATTTTTTACCTGTAAACCGTGTTCCCCAGCATCATACTTATTATCGCCATCTAGCTGTTCGACTGCTACATAATCGATAAAAGATTCAAAGACTGGTTTGGGGGGGGAAAAAAATGAAATATTATAAATTTATAAACTAGCTGCAATATATGGATTAAAGTTAACTATATGTGAAAACATCCTTTTCAAATAGAGACAAGGTTCACCAACCACGGACACAGCAATAGTGGGAGCTAAAAAAAATTTTATAGGAATCCGAATACTAACCTGATCAATAAACTGTGTAAAGAAAAATTCATAGGCTTTTAAAATGAAAGGGGCTGTAAAGGCAGAAGGTTTTTTTATCCTAATGCATTATATGCATTAAGATAAAAAGCCTTCTGTGTGTAGAAGCCCCCCTAATACTCACCTGAGGTCCCTCTCTGTCCACAAGTATCTCAGCCATCTGAGATTAGTCCGCCTGATTGGCTGAGACACAGCAAAGGCGCCATTGGCTACCGCTGCTGTCAAAGTCAAATAGCCAATCAGGGGTCAGGTCGAGGACCCGTGTCTGAATGGACATAGGGAGCTGTGACATGGCTCAGGTAGCCCCCTTAGCAAGGATCACAGAAGGAGGACCCGAGAAGAGGATTCATGCTGCTCTGTGCAAAACCATTTCACAAAGCAGGTAAGTATAAAAAAATTTATAGGAAAAAAAAAATAAAAAAAACAGGACTTTACAGTCACTTTAACCACTTAAAGACTGAGCCTCTTTTTTTAGATGTGTTGTTTACAAGTTAAAAACATTTTTGTTTGCTAGAAAATTACTTTTTTTGAATTAAAAAATAAGACCTCAGTAAAGTTAGCCCAATTTTTTCTTTATATTGTGAAAGATAATGTTATGCCGAGTAAATTGATACCCAACATGTCACGCTTTAAAATTTAACCGCTCGTGGAATGGCAACAAACTTTTACCCTTAAAAATCTTCATAGGCGACGTTCAATAAATTCTACAGGTTGCATGTTTTAAAGTTAAAGAGGAGATCTAGGGCTAGAATTATTGCTCCCGCTCTACCGATGTGTGGTTTGAACACCATTTTCATATGTGGGCGCTACTCACATATGCGTTCGCTTCTGCATGTGAGCCTGTTGGGACCGGGCGCGTTTACATTTTATTTTTTTTAATTTTAGTATTTTTTTTACATTTTTACACTTAAAAAAAATTATCCCATTTATTCCTTTTACAAGGAATGTAAATATCCCTTGTAATAGGAAAGAGCATGACAGGACCTCTTAAATATGAGATCTGGGGGTCAAAAAGACCTCAGATCTCAGTTGCAATAAAATGCAATTAAAAAATAAAATAAAAATTGTGTCATTTAAAAAAAATGTAAAGAAAAATGGCTCTTTAAGAGCTATGGACGGAAGTGATGTTTTGACGTCACTTCCGCCCTGCAGTGATAGGGAGACGGGTGGGGGCCATCTTCCCCTCACTCATCTCCATACCCAGCAAGTGAGAGGGGGTGATGGCCTCCGCCGCTGTCGACAGCTCCGGTAAGCGGCAGAGTAGACCAGATCGCGGCAAGAGGGCCCTCCCCCCCACACCGCTAAGTGATCTTGCGGCGAATCCACCGCAGAGACCACTTTCATCTTAAACCGGACCGCCTGCTGAAGACTAGAATACCAGCGTTGCGGCAGCTAGCTGCTGCCATAACAACGATATCCTCCTTCAAAGTCATCACGTAAAACTGCAGTGGGCGGTCCAGAAGTGGTTAAGGACCAATAAAAAAAAAAAAAAAAAAAAAAAAAACATTAATCTGGGCAGGTTTGTGAACGGTTTAACAAAAGTCCTAAAACAAAATTGCAGGGGTATGGTATGAAGAGCACCTCTAAATGACTGCATGGAGACATTTTTGCAAAGCACAAACTATAAAGCTTAAGACCGCTGTCATACTGGGGCCGTCCGTGCATTAGCGGTGCTCGTTTTAACGGCGGTTTACTGCTGTTTAACCACTTGCCGACCGGCGCACGGCGATGTACGTCGACAGAATGGCACAGACAGGCATAAGGGCATACAGGTACGTCCCCTTTAAGACGCTGCCGTGCCTTTGGGCGTGCACCGGGCGGGACCCCCGTGAGGCCGGTTGCGGGTCCCGCGGACTCGTTCGCTGCGAGGATACCCGCAATCGTCTCACGGGAAGGCTGAACGGGGAGATGCGGAAATAAGTAGCATCTCCCCATTCTGCCTAGCAACTAGTGACGCCGATCTCTGCTCCCTGTGATTGGAGCAGAGATCAGCATTCACGGAGAGCCACGCCCCCCCCCCACAGTTAAAAACACGCCTCTAGGAACATGTAACCCCTACACTGCCACCTAGTGGTTAACCCCTTCACTGCCAGTGTCATTTATACAGGAATCAATGCAAAAAAATAAAAATAAAAATCGCTGATCGCCATTACTAGTAAACAAAAAAATTATTAACAACAATGCTATAAAACTATCCGTTATTTTGTAAACGCTATAACTTCTGCGCAAACCAATCGCTTATTGTGATTTTTTTTTACCAAAAATATGTCGAGAAATACGTATCGGCCTAAACTGAGGGAAAAAAAATGTTTTTTTTTATATATATTTTTGGGGGATATTTATAATAGCAAAAAGTAAAAAATGTGTTTTTTCAAGATTGACGCTCTTTTTTGTTTATAGCGCAAAAAATAAAAAAACCGCAGGGGCGATCAAATACCACCAAAAGAAAGCTCTATTTGTGGGAAAATAAGGACGTCAATTTTGTTTGGGAGCCACGTCGCACGACCGCGCAATTGTTAGTTAAAGCGACGCAGTGCCGAATCGCAAAAAGGGGCCTGGTCCTTTGGCTGCAAATTGATCCGGTCTGAAAGTGGTTAAGTAGTGCTTTTCGCCAAAGAAGGGGTTAATGTCACCCATGTTGCGGCAATTCATTGAAATGGGCAGGGGTGTTTTGGGAAACGCTGTAGGGTTGTCCCGATACCGATACTAATATCAGTACCGATACCGAGTATTTGCAGGAGTACTTTTAGTCGTGCAAATGCTCCCGATGCTTCACCTGATACCTGGACACTCAGGAACAATCAGTGTGGTGGCAGGGAAGTTTTAATCACCGATCTCCCTGTGTGGCTGGCTTTCAATAAAGCATCTGAAAGCCGCAGAGGGGAGAGGAGAAGCACAGGGAAGATCCGCGATAACGTCCCCACACCGATTTTTCCTGAGTGTTCCCTGTGTCCTCCTCCGGCTCTATGAGTGCGCTACTCCATGTTCACCTCTGGTGTAATAAAAAATAAAAAAACACCAACTGTCCATGGTAATAAATAAAAAACACTGACTGTCCTTCAGACATTGCACATACCCGATCAGGGTAAACGGCCAAAAAAATTGCCCATTTACCACATGATTGACTGTGTCCAATTACAGCCAGTCACAAGTATAAACAGTTTCCAGGGATCTCTCCTCTCTCATCACACACCGATCGTATGAGGAGAGAGTAGAGATCTGAGATCTGTTAGTGTTACAATTTATTACAATTACTGTCGGCACAACACGACCCCCCCCCCCCCCAATAAAGAGGATCCATCAACAGCTCAGCCGTTCTGGATCTGGAATGATAGCTCATTTGTCACGACCCAGCTGTCACAAAGGCCGCCATCGATACCATCTGGAACTGACAGCCCACCATCAGTACCACTAACGGTACCGCCATCAGTACCATCTGGATCTGGCAGCTCATCTGTTACAGCCCACCTGTCACACAGGCCCGCCATCACTACCGCCACACAGGCCATCAGTAACCTGTCACACAGGCCGCCATCAGTGAGCTGTCAGTAGCACCACCAGTTCCGTCACACAGGCCCGCCAAAAAGTACTGTCATCATGTCTCAGTTTATACAGCTGAGGCACACAACATCCTTACCAAATCAGATGAGCAGCGGGGAGCTCCCATCATCCGATTGTGGTTCAGAATATGAGCCAGTGGAGGGTAGTGGATTGGAGTCCGAGTCAGCGGAGGAAACCGCCCCTCCTAAAAGAGCAATGAGATCAGGACCAAGATCATAAGACCTGCCTACCACCAGCAGCGCCAGACCCCGGGAAGAGGAGCCCAGTATAAGTACTGGAATTGCACATCCAACCCAAAGAATCCGGGCCCAGTCCTACCTTCCTGATGCCCTGGCAAACACCTTATGGTTGCCTGCCAACTCAGGATTCGCTACAATCCCCCCTTTCACTGCACAGCCAGGTTTGCAGCCCAACACTTAGTTTTTCAGATCTGGACTATTTCTATTTGTTTTTCCCCTGAAGATTTGTTGCAGTACATGGTGGACCAAACAAATCTCTATGCAGAGCAATTTATTGCTGCCAACCCCAATTCGTCCTACACCCATATGTTTAATTGGCGACGTCTCACACTAGACTTATTCAAATTGTTTTTGGGCCTTACTTTTAAAATGGGGCTTACAAAGAAAAACAAAATGCATGCCTATTGGTCCACCCACCCAATGCCCATTTATTCTGCTGTCATGTCCAGGACACGGTACGATATGATTATGCGCTTCCTACATTTCAATGACAATTCGCAGTGCCCTCACTAAGATCATCCCAACCACGGCAAATTCGCCCCCTAATAAACTCTTACCAAACGATTTTCTGAAGTGTTTATGCCCAACCAAAAGATTTGTGTAGACGAATCCCTTATCCACTCTACTGACCGGCTGCAATTCAAGCAGTATAACCCAAGTAAGAGAGCCAGGTACGGGTTGAAATTGAATAAATTGTGTGATCGAGCCACTGGATACGTGTACACATTTCGTATTTATGAGGGCAAAGACTCCCAGCTCCATCCCTGCGAGTGTCCCACATATATAGGAACCAGTGGTAAAATTGTGTGGGACCTTGCATACCCCGTTCAAAAAAGGATACTACTTATATATGTAGATAATTACTACAGCAGCTTGCCCCTTTTCCGTCACCTGTAACGTGAACAAACCCTGGCCTGCGGTACCTTCCGAAAAAATAGGAAGGGCTTCCCACAGAGTTTACTATAAAAATGGCTACAATGACACCTTGGTGGAGGTTCAGAGAAGACGTGGCCCCTTAGTAAAGCCTGAATGTGTCCATGACTACAATCTGTGAAGGGGGGGTGGATTTAAATGATCAGATACTACAACCATATTTGTCAACCCGCAAGTCCAATTATTTGTATAAGAAAGCTGCATTTCATCCGTTTCATATGGTCATGTTCAATTCGTTTGTCGATCAAAAATCACCCGAAAACCAACCCACCACCTACCTCAAATATATTGAAGAAATCATCACTGCCCTGATTTACCAGCAAGGACCAACCCCAGGAAGCATTCGCTCTGATAGCGAGTTGACTTCATGAGAAACATTTTCTCTATAACATTCTCCCCCACAGAATCCGGAAGAAGACGCCAAAAGAGATGTGTAATGCTCAAATGGAGGAGTTAGAAGAGATACAAGTTATTATTGTCCCCAATGTCCCTCCCAACCTGGCTTGTGTATCGGTGATTGCTTCAGAAATTACACATCCATCAGATATTAGTTCCCCTTATTAGTAACAGACTGCCATTTATCCATTTCAATTAGCTGTGTGGATAATTTGCCTGCTACCATGTTTCTACCTTCCATGTTAACAGACCCTGGCCTGTTTACAGACAATGTCTTTGCCTGCCGTTTTAACCACATTTCTGACTTCCACGTGCACCAACCTTCAGCCTATTTACCGACGATGCCTTTGCTTGCCGTTATAACCACGTTTGACTTCCACATGCACCGACCTCAGCATGTTAAAATCGACCATGTTTTTGCCTGCCACTTGGACTGATCTTTTGCCCTTCTACTTTAGTACACATGGGTCTCACTTATGTTAGGGGCTTCAGAACAGCACAGAAAAATCCATCTGGTTGCCCAGAGGCTTCAAAGAGATTTGGGTGGGAGAAGCCTCTACCCCTGTCCCCCTGGCCCTAAAGCTTGATGGTCCTTCCTGCTGCCTGGACCAATACTTTGGCTGTGCTGACCATATCGCTGCCTGTAATGACCCAGGACTTTATGGACTGTTTCTTTCTGCTGCCTTGACAAATACTTGGGCTGTGTTCACCATATCTCTGCCTGCTGCCTCTGACTATGGACAGTATTTCTGCCTGCTACCTGGACCAATGCTTTGGCTGTGCTGACAGTATGTCTGCCTGTACTATGGACAGTATTCCTGCCTGCTGCCTGGACGATTGCTTTTGCTATCGCTGACCACATCCCTGCCTGCTGCCTGGACCGATGCTCTCCTCTGTGGACCACTGCACTACTAAAACCACAGGTAATCTTTTGTTATTTAGTATGAACATGTTATGTGTAAAAAAAAATTTGAAGGGCCTTCAAAAAATGTGATTGGTAGTCAGGAAATTATATGTGTAATTTATGCTCCTAGAACGCCTGGCGGTGCTATTTGGATGTTGGGCCTCTGTATATGGCCAGGCTTTGTAAAAAAAAAAAAGTGTCACACGTGGTATTGTTATGCTCAGGGGGAGAAGCAGAATGTATTTTGGGGTGTAATTTTTGCCATGTACATGCTATGTGTTGGAAATCATATAAACGAAAACGCATTTCTTCTACAAAGTTGTCCATTTTTTTCTCCCACGGCTTCTGAAGACTTCTGGAAAAAAATGAATCGTTCAAAAGACTATTTCTCAGATTATACGATGGGGTGTTTGCCTTCCAAAATGGGGTCATTTTGTGAGTGTGTCCATTGTACTGGTGCTCCAGGGCCTTCAAAAGTGAGATAGGTCGTCATGAAATTATGTGTGTAATTTTGCTCCTAGAACGCCTGGAGGTGCCACTTGGATGTTGGGCCTCTGTATGTGGCCAGACTGTGTAAAAAGTCTCACACATGTGGTATAGCCATACTCAGGAGTAGCAGAACATATTTTTGGGTGTAGTTGCAAGTATGCATATGCTGTGTTCAAGAAATAACCTGTCAATACGATAAGTATGCGTATTAAAAAACAAAAAACCCTCTTAATTTTCCCAAGAATTGTGGGGGAAAAAAATTACAACTTCAAAAAAACTCACCATGCCTCTTACTAAAAACCTTGGACTGTCTCTACTTTCGAAAAAGGGGTTATTTGGGGGGTATTTGTACTTTTGATTGTTCAAGAAATGATAGGCCTTCAGTACATCAGGTGTGATCAATTATTTGCACCCTAACTTGTAGACTTTCATACAGACTAAACAATATCCACTAATTTGGGTTATTTTTACCAAAGATATGTAGCAGTATAAATTTTGGCTCAAATTTATTTTGAAAAATTACGTATTTGCACAATTTTACAATAGAAACTAAAAAATAAAATTAAAAAAAAAAGTTTTCCAAAAATTTATTAAAAATGCAAAAAATAAAAAACCCAGCAGTGATTAAATACCAAAGGAAGGCTCTAATTGGGAGAAAAAAAAGTGATAAATTTTGTTTGGATGCAGTGTAGCATGACAGAGTAATGGTCATTCAAAGCGTGAGCAATGAAAGCTGAAAATTGGTCTGGGCAGGAAGTGGTTAAAGTGCTTTATTTTACAATCCTAGAAATTAAGAAAAGTGACACTTTTGTACTAAAACAATTTTTTTTTTAAATTTTAATCAAATCAACGAGGAACTCAAGTCTGCTCACAACCTGTAAAAAAAATAAAAATATTGGCGTACATCACGGGACACAGAGCACTATAGTAGTTACTATGTGGGTTATCGGCCACCTTCAGGTGATGGACAATAGCACACCCTAAACAGGAAGTTGCCTCCCTATATAGCCCCTCAGTTTTTGTAGCAAAGCAATACACATATACCCCAGAAGAGGGGCGGGACCCTCTGTGTCCTGTGATGTACTTCAAGAAAAGGATTTTACAGGTAAGCCATTATATAGCCGGTATAACCGTTTATCGTACATCACGGGACACAGCACAGAGCACCATAGTAATTACTATGTGGGACGTCCCATGGCAATGCTATTTGAGGGGAGGGAGACAACCCATAGGGCGCCAGACTTGGACCTATACTGCTGCCTGCAGCACACTGGGTTTAAAGACGATATCCTCATGCCCTTTTTTACATCCACTTGATAACATCTGGTGAATGTATGGACTGCAGACCAAGTTACGGCCTTGCAGATCTGAGCCATGGAGGCTTGTGATGCACTGCCCCAGAAGCACTAACCGCTCTAGTAGAGTGCACTTTCACATGAAAACGTGAAATTTTACCTTTTAACCATTAGGCCTGAATTATAACTTACCGAATCTACTTCGCAAAAGTGGATTTCGACGCTGCCTGTCCCTTCCTAGGACCCCTGGGCAGCATAATAAACATCAGTTATTCAGACCCGAGCAGTCTTTAAATAGACCTTGACCGCTCTCACTACCTTAAGACAATGTAGTGAGTTTTCAACCGTAGACACTGGTTTTGGAAATAAAACGAAGGTAGGACAATATCTTAGTTTAGGTGAAAACCTAAAAATCACCTTAAAATATGGCTTCTTTACAGGAAAGAGCGGCCAACTCCTATACCCTTTTGCAGAGGGTATAGCAACCCAAAACACTATTTCCCTTGTCAGAAGGTCCATGAAGTGTGCTGTAACGGTTCAAAGGGCTGTTTTTGCAACACCGATCAAAAAAACTAAGTTCAAGTCCCAAGGGTTCAAGGGTGGTTTAACTGACGGAATAAGCCGCATTACCCCTTGTATAAAAACCCCGGACCAAAGAATGTGAAGCAAGCGGCCTTTGAACCAAGACTGATAAACCCGAGACTTGGCCCTTAATAGTACTCAAGGCGAGCTTCATTTGTACTTGGAAATATAACATGGGTAGAATTCTTGTTTTTCTACGAGGGTGGCAACCCTTGGATTCACATGAGGAAACATAAGCCCTCCAGAGTCTACAATATATAACTCTGGAAGTCTGCTTCATTAATGAAGGTAGACATCACTGACCCGGAGAGACTACTCTTTAGAATGTGGGCTTCAATAGCCAAACCGTCAAACTTAGAGTTTGTAAGGTAGGATGGAATATCGGCCCCTGTGAGAGTAGGTCTGGCCATAGTGGAAGGGACCATGGATGCTCCACTGCCATCTTTAAGATTTCTGCATACCAGGACCTTCTGGGCCATGCTGGGGCTACAATTACCGGATTTCTTTCCAGCTTGATCCAGCAAAGAAGCCGTGGCAGCAACTGAATAGGGAATAAAGGGGGGGGGAGGATATTGCGCTGTATATGATTATGTAAGTGGAGCTGCTAGCATTCCCGAAAGATTGTCGGTGGGTCAAGAATGGGTTGTGGATAAATGCAGCGCTTATGAGGAAGTTTAGTACCTAAAGAAGTACTATATAAAGTGAGATCAAATGAAATGGTGGTATGCAAGGAGAAGGGAAGAGGGTTTTTTAGCCAGGTGTGGCGTGATACCAGCCGCTATCTACCTTAGATATAAATGAATATAAAAGCATAAAACCTCATGACATGAGCAATGTAAAAAACGTATTATATAATGAAATTTTAAAAGTTATATTAAACAAATACTGGAAAAAAACAACACATGTGATTAGTAATTAGTGAAAAAAGTCCTTGATTTGTTTAAGTGATAAATAAATTGTGACAGATATATAAAAAATGGATAAAAGTGACAATATGGGCTCAACAGTGGTTGAGGCAGTTAGTGCTGGGTGAGAAACCTATACACTGAAGTGTATGGTAGTGAAGTCCATAAGGATGGTTGGTGGTCAAGTGAAATGGCACAATTTCCAGCAGGTGACTCTGTTCAATGTGTTACGTGGGGTGATGCTTGACTGATGGCTCTTAAGCCTAATGGAATAAGGCTTACCAAATGAAGTGGACTTGAAGGGGCATATGCCTCACAAGTCGCAAACGCTTATCATTAAAGGGTTGGCAGGTCTCTGCTCCACACAATGGCTCCAAGGTTCCTACAGGTACCGCATGGGTCAGTGGTCACAGGGAGATGTGTATCGGATGGAAACGTGGGTAACAACTCTCCATGTAGACAACCGTATTATATCATGGAAGGAAAAAGCTTACATAGCGTAATAACATTTAAGAAGGTTTTTAATAATGTATGAACAGATTAAAAACACTCACATTTAGGAGAATTAAAACAGGCCTGTTTGTAAAATAAAGATGGCGTGGTGCTGTCGCTCTGGTCCACATACCACATAGTAATTACTATGGTGCTCTGTGTCCCGTGATGTACGATAAAGAAAACTGGAGTTAGTACTTACCGGTAACTCCTTTTCCAGTGATCTTCCAGGACAGCCCTTGAGAGATGGAGTCCCTCCCATCGACACAGGAAACACATTGCCAATCAGTTCTTAAGGCGGTCCCTCAGGTCCCTGGTCAGTCATTCACCAAGAACCGAAGGATGGAACTGAAAAATATATATAAACCACACAGGTAATAATGTTAGTACATTCCAATAATATAATAGGGTGGCATCGTGCTGTCCTGGAAGATCACTGGAAAAGGAGTTACCGGTAAGTACTAACTCCAGTTTTCCCCAAGTGCTCTTCCAGGACAGCCCTTGAGAGGATCCCCAAGTACTTACCAGATTAGGGTGGGACCACGGCTTGGAGGGCTTTCCTCCCAAAAGCCTGATCCTGACTAGACATTAAGTCCAGTCTATAGTGCTTTGTAAAGGTAGAAAAGCTGGACCATGTGGCTGCTTTACATATCTGCTCCGGGGTGGCACCAGCCCTCTCTGCCCAAGATGCTGACAGTGCCCTTGTGGAATAAGCTTTAATACCACCAGGAGGCTCTTTACTCAAAGCTTTATACCCCTCTGCTATGGCTAGTCTAATCCATCTAGCTATGGTTACTTTTGAAGCCTTTTGCCCTTTTCGTTTCCCTGAAAAGAGTACAAAAAGTGAGTCAGAGACTCTAATGTCTCCGTTACTCTTAAGTATTCTAAAATACATCTTCTTACATCTAATAAATGAAAACGACTCTCCTTTTCATTTGCTGCGTTCTGACAAAAAGATGGTAGAACAATATCCTGTGACCTGTGAAAACTGGATGATACTTTTGGTAAAAACCCAGGGTCTGTTTTTAGGATGACTCTGTCCTCTAGGATCTGCAAGAAAGGTTCTCTCATGGAAAGGGCCTGAATTTCACTGACCCTGCGGGCTGACGTGATTGCCACCAGCATTGCTGTTTTTAGAGTAAGTAGTCTTAGAGAGGCCTCTGAGATGGGTTCAAAAGGTGACCCTAAGAAAGCTTTTAACACCACAGCAAGATCCCAGGATGGAGCTCTAATGAGTTTAACTGGTTTGCGTCTAGCAACTGCCTTACAAAATCTAGAGATAAAAGGATCCTCTTGTAACCGCTTATCTAGATATACACTCAAGGCTGCTATCTGTACTTTGATTAGTACTAAGGGATAACCCCTTGTCTATCCCCTCCTGGAGAAATTGGAGAATGTTTGCGATATCCATGCTTTTCTCCCCATTGTTACTCAGCCAGCTATTGAACTTTTTCCAAACCTTCTTGTAGATTGCTCTAGTGACTGGTTTGCGGCGCTGAAGTAAAGTTGCAATAACTTTTTCAGATAGACCCTTACGCCTCAGAATTTCCTCCTCCGTAACCATGCTGACAGATTCAGCATGGCCACCTGGGGATGAAAAAGAGGTCCCTGCGACAGGAGATCTCGTCTGAGGGGAAGCCCCAGAGGCGGGTGGTCTGATAATTGCAGCAAGGTTGTGAACCAGGGTCTCTTGGGCCAAAACGGTGCTACTAAAATTAGACATGTTTCTTCTACCAGAAATTTTGTCAAAACTCTCGGAATGAGGTGGAGAGGAGGGAATGCATACGCCAGGCTGAAAGTCCATGGAGTCTGAAAAGTGTCCACTGCCAAGGGCTGATCTCCTGGGCGTAGCGAGCAAAAATCTGGGACCTTTGCATTCTCTCTGTTCGCAAACAGATCCACTATTGGATTTCCCCAATGGGCTGTTATGAGCTTGAAAACCTCTGGGTGCAAGGACCATTCCTGATTCGATATCCACTGTCGACTCAGGAAGTCCGCAGTATTGTTCAGCTCCCCTTTTAAGTGTATAGCTGAAATTGACTCCAGATTTGCCTCTGCCCACTGGATTATGCTTCTGGTTACTGACATTAACCGAGGACTTCTGGTACCTCCCTGTTTGTTTAAATATGCTACAGCCGTCATGTTGTCTGAACGGACCTGTAGATGGTGGCCCTGAATCTTGCTTTGAAAGGCTACTAAAGCTCTCAGTATCGCTGTAAGCTCCTTCCAATTTGAGGAGAAACCCTTCTCCTCTGGTGTCCAACCTCCCTGAGCCCAGCTCAAGCCTAGATGGGCTCCCCAGCCCCAACTGCTCGCGTCTGGTCAGTGTGGACGAGATAGGAAGAACCCAGGGAACCCCTTTGTTCAGGTTCCCTGCGTTCTTCCACCACCAGAGGGAGCGTTTTACCTTTGAGGGGATCAAGACCTCCTCGTCCAGACCCTTGCCTTTTAGCCATTCCAACAGGAACCACTGAAGGTCTCTGATGGAATCTTGCCCACTGCACGGCCGGGATGGCTGCCGTCATTAGGCCTAATACCGACATCACCTCCCTGACCGTACATTGGGGGCTGCTTTGAAGAAAAGGCATTTTCTGCCACAGATTTGATATCTTTTCTTCTGGCAGCTACTATCCTCTGAGGTACTGACGGGATCCTGTACCCCAAGTACATGATCTCCTGAGTTGGGGTAAATTTTGATTTCTCTTGGCTGATGATCCACCCCAGCTGACTTAAGTTGAGCTGCGTCAACTCTAGGTCCTGGGACAGCTGACTGAGTGTGCTGTGATCAGAAGATCGTCCAAGTAGGGGATGATTGAGACTGACTTGAGTCTCAATGGAACTAGTGCCTCCCCCAGAACCTTGGTAAAGACTCTGGGGGAGGACGACAGTCCGAAAGGGAGTGCCCTGCACTGGAAATTATATATTTTTGTGTCTATCTGCACTGCCATCCGAAGAAATTTCTGGCATTCCTTCCTTATTGGGATGTGCAGATAGGCGTCCCTTAGATCCAGGGTAGCCATAAAAACTCCCTCTTGGAGAAGATTCCTTACCGAATAAATGGACTCCATCCGAAATCTTTTGTAGCGGATGGAGTGGTTCAGAGGTCGGAGGTTCATAATTAGTCTGAACCTCCCGGACGGCTTCTTTACCACAAAAATATGAGAGTAAAAACCGTCCCCCTGTTCCTTAACGGGGACTGGTGTCAATACTTCTTGATCCACCATTTCCGCTATCAGAAGTGGTAAGGCCCTGGCTTTTTCTGAGTGACTTGGTAGCTTTGTCACCAGAAATCTTGAGGGTGGGCTGCTCTGAAACTCCAGCGCATAACCTCTTTTTATGATATTCAGAACGTAATCGTTTGATGTTACCCTTTCCCACTGTGGGAGAAAATTGCTTAACCTTCCCCCCACCGACACCCTGATGTCACTGGGGTTTGGGGTTTTGACTGGGGCGGTTAAAAAGTATGCCCCCTTTTCCTTTCCCTTTTTGTCCCGCCCAATGCTTCTTGGGCTTGAACTCCTCCTCTGCTTTGGAGGGCTCCTTAGAGGGACGAAAAAATTTTCTGGGAAAACTTTTCTTTTTTATGGGAAAGGTTTTCTTTTTATCCGCCGTTCTTTCTTTTTTTTTTTTTAATTCTTTATTTATTTCAAAGTTTTCAACATACAAATACACAGTAATTCCTTTCACCCTATAAACCCTTTTTTCCTTTTTACCCTCCCCCGCCCCTTCCGCCCCGCCTTGCAGATCTTTCTCCCTTTCATATGTACTACTATCCACCAGGTTGTCTGTCGTATAAATGTTTAAGCTATCCAATTAACTCTTCATAGTATCCCCATGTCTCCCTAAATTCAGTCCAACAGGACCATTTATCTTCCCATTTGCTCGTTTTGTCCCCCTCTCCATATGCTGCTTCTATATTTTCCCGCAATCGCTGTCGGTTCACTCTCGTGAACCATTCTGCCATTTGCGGGCTATTCGCTTCCATCCAGTTTTTAGGAATTAAATTTTTCGCCTCGTTTAGTAGGATGGGGGTTATTGAATTGCGGTACTGTCTTATGGGAGTATCTGTCCCGTGGAACAGAACCACCCACGGGTCTTCAGGGATTTGCTTGTTTGTAATATTTTTGATTATTGTTAATATTTGCTTCCAATATCCTTTTATGATTGGGCAGTCCCACCAAATATGTGCCATTGTGCCTATGCCTCCACAGCCTCTCCAACAGAGGGGGGTTTTATCTCTCTGTATTTTGCTAATTTTTACTGGGGTTATATACCATCCCATGAGGCACTTATAGTTGGCTTCAATGGTTTGACTGTCCATCATAGTCCCGTGTAGGAATTTCAGGATCCTGTCGCACCTGTTATTGGTGCAAGTGGTCCCCAATTCCTCCCCCCAGCGTTTAATACCAGGGGGAAGATCTTCCTGTCCCTCCTGAATTAACATTTTATATAAACGTGAGATTGTGTTTTTAACTGGAAGGCTCGTACAGATTTTTTCCATTCCCGTGAGGTTGTCCCCATCTCGGATTGGTTGTGGTAACCCCTGTGTAAAATTTTTCAGCTGGGTGTACCTCCAGGCGTCAACAGACATCAACTCAACTTCCTTGCTCAATTCGTGAAAAGTGATAAGTTTACCCTTTTTAATGATATCCCTCAAACGTGCTTCTCCTTTTTTAATCCAGTTTCCCCATACTTTACTCCTCCCAGGTTCAAAAAAAACATTGTCCTTTAAATTTATTAGGGGGGAGTTATATTCCCATTTCTTTTTTCTGTGTACCTTATCCCATATTTTCAAAGTGACCCGTGTAATTTCATGTGTGTCTTCATCTATTAATCTAAATTTTGGTGGGTTCCATATTACGTGCCCCCAATCCCTATTACCCAGTGCATTCTCTAAGTACACCCATCTTTTTTTTATTCCTTTTTTAGTCCATTCAGTGATTCTAGATAGTGCGATTGCGTTGAAATATTGTTCGAAGTCTGGTAGGGCGAGACCCCCCTGTTTTTTTGCCCTCGACAGGATATCTAATGAAATACGTGGTTTCTTATTGAGCCATACGAACCTAGAAATAATACCCTTTAAAGTTCTAAAAAAGGCTTTAGGGACCGATATTGGAAGCATTTGAAACTTGTAATTTATTTTTGGAGCTATGACCATTTTGACGGCATTAACTCTCCCCAACCATGATATTGGGCTATGGGACATATTTTTTGTTTCCTTTTTAATCTCATCTAATAAGGGGATATAGTTTATCCGATAGGTTTCGCTTAATGTCCTTGCCAGTTTTATTCCCAGGTACTTTATGTTTTCCTTCCAGGGAAACTGGAACTCTTTTGCTAAACGCGCAGCTTCTTCTTGTTTGATGTTAATGTTAAGGATTTCCGACTTAAATCGGGTTAACTTTAAAATTAGAGATTGAGCCGTATAATTTTAATACCTTTATCAGATTGGGTATGGATATTCGTGGGTTAGACAGGAAGAAAAGGACATCGTCCGCGAATGCCGCGTATTTATACGTCTCTTCTCCTACCTTGATCCCACTTATATCCGGGGAGTTGCGTATCGTTACTAATAGTGGTTCCAAGGCTAAAATGAACAATAGGGGAGATAGCGGACACCCCTGACGAGTTCCATTTTTCATATAGAATGATTGGGAAAGGAGCCCATTGACCCTCGCCTGCGGTTGGTCGTATAATATCTTTATCCAGCTTATCATTCTCGAACCTATCCCCATTGCCTCCAATGTTGCAAACATATGTCCCCAGTCTATCCTGTCGAACGCTTTTTCCGCGTCGATCGACAGGAATAGACTGGGGACATTCTCCCTCCTACAAGCCTGCATAAGGAGCAAGGCTCTGATCCCATTATCCCTCCCCTCCCGCCCCGGGACAAATCCAACCTGATCGGGAAATACTAATCTAGACATTTTGTTTCTTAATCTATTTGCCAGTACCTTTGCAAAAAGCTTGGTGTCTGTTCAAAAGGGCAATTGGACGATAGCTTGAACACAGCGTCTTATCCTTTCCTTCCTTTAAAATCAGTGTTATAGATGCTATTAATGATTCTTTACCCATCCCCTTCTCACCTCCCAAGGAGTTCCAATACTGGCACAGCTTAGGGACCAAAATGTCTCGGAATCTCTTAAGATATGCAATAGAAAATCCATCGGGGCCCGGGCTTTTGCCAGCCGAGGAACTCCTCAGGGCATCGTGAATTTCCAGCTCTGTAATGGGTTCCTCCATAATTTTACTGTCCTCTGGTGGTAATGAGGGGACTCCACTGTTCCTTAAGAAGTTCCTACACTCCTCTCTTTCTGCTTGGGATGTCGGGTCTTTAGATTTTACATCATACAAAGCTTCGTAGTACTCTCTAAACTCTTTTGCTATTTCCTTTGATGAATTTACCATTGAACCAGTTTTATTTTGTATTCTATCGATAAAATTGAGCTCCCTTTTTTTTTTAAGTAGTCTAGCTAGATGTTTACTGCTTTTGTTGCCCCAGATGTGTCTTTCCCTGTCTAGTTTATGGAACCACTTCCTTGCCTCCTGCTCCATTTCTATTTTTAGTTCTTCTCTTTTATTTAACAGTCTATGGTAGGTATCTCCTTTCCTCACTGTTTCGTCCTTATGTTCATATTCCAGGTCCCGAATCTCTCCTACCAGCCGAGCCCGATTTGCCCTTTTTTCTTTTTTTTTACCAGCCCCAATGGAAATTAATATTCCCCTAATGTAGGCTTTCTGGGCTTCCCAAAGGGAAGCAAGGGATGTCTCCCCATTATCATTAATTTCAAAGAAAGTTATAATTTCCTTACGTATGGTTTCTACTACGTCGGGCTCAGCTAGTAGGCTGTCGTTCAGGCGCCAGGCATATGCCCTGGTCTGTATCCCCGGGAGTCCAACTATCATTGAGATCGGGGCGTGATCTGAAAGTGTAGTTATTTCAATTTTTGTTTCCATTACATAGTCTAAGAATCTATGCTCTACTAAAAAATAGTCCAGGCGGGAATGAGTTCCATGTACTGGAGAAAAAAAGGTAAAGTCCCTTACATTGGGGTGTTGTATTCTCCATACGTCTATTAGCTGTCTTTGCCTAAGTTTAAGTTTTACTTTTTTTAACTGTTGTTGGCTCTGGCTACCTGTTTTCGATGTGGTATCCAACTTTGGGTCCCATCCGAAGTTCAGGTCACCGGCAATAATCACTTCCCCCATTTGGAAGCCTGCCAGTCGTCCCAGCACTTGGGATAGGAACCTAGTTGGGTTTTTGTTTGGGCTGTAAATATTTACCATTGTTAGCATATTTTCTCCTATTTTTCCTTTTATAGCCATAAACCTCCCATCAGGGTCCACGAGTCTTTCACTTATAGCAAAATTGATATTTTTGGCAAACCCTATAGCCACCCCTTTAGCTCCCCTTGTTGGGGTGTCCCCCTGGAACCACAATGGGTATTCATGGGTAGCCAACCTTATCCCGCTGTCTAAAGTCAGGTGTGTTTCTTGTAAAAAGATAACCTCCCCCTGATAGTTTTGTATTTCTTTGAGTATCTTGTATCTCTTCGCCGGGGAATTAAGCCCTTTAACATTATACGACAAAAATTTCAGTTTACAGACCTCCATATTCCCAGGGAGGCCTTATGCGTTTTCCGGGCCGCATTGCCCAGTAATTCACTATTTGTGTCTGCAAGACGGGGACGGATCTCCCTCCCCCCTCCCCTTTCCCCCCCTCCCTCCCCTCCCCTCCTCCTCTCCCCCACCCTCCCCCCTCCCCTGGTCGAATTTTGACCATCTGTGAGCAGTGAGGTGTCGTTTGCGACACTTCCTGTCCACTGCACTTCTAGGGTGAACCTCGACTGCCGGTAATCTGGTGTCATAGCCCCCCCCTCCCCCCGTCTCCACCACAAGAGAGAGGGGGGGAGGGGGGGCCAGCCCCGACACCTGGGTCCCGCATCCCTCCCCCACCCCCCCCCCCAACCGAGAGAGGAAAAGAGAAAAAAAAAAAAAAGAACCACAATGGGTATTCATGGGTAGCCAACCTTATCCCGCTGTCTAAAGTCAGGTGTGTTTCTTGTAAAAAGATAACCTCCCCCTGATAGTTTTGTATTTCTTTGAGTATCTTGTATCTCTTCGCCGGGGAATTAAGCCCTTTAACATTATACGACAAAAATTTCAGTTTACAGACCTCCATATTCCCAGGGAGGCCTTATGCGTTTTCCGGGCCGCATTGCCCAGTAATTCACTATTTGTGTCTGCAAGACGGGGACGGATCTCCCTCCCCCCTCCCCTTTCCCCCCTCCCTCCCCTCCCCTCCTCCTCTCCCCCACCCTCCCCCCTCCCCCCTCCCCTGGTCGAATTTTGACCATCTGTGAGCAGTGAGGTGTCGTTTGCGACACTTCCTGTCCACTGCACTTCTAGGGTGAACCTCGACTGCCGGTAATCTGGTGTCATAGCCCCCCCCTCCCCCCGTCTCCACCACAAGAGAGAGGGGGGGAGGGGGGGGCCAGCCCCGACACCTGGGTCCCGCATCCCTCCCCCACCCCCCCCCCAACCGAGAGAGGAAAAGAGAAAAAAAAAAAAAGAACCACAATGGGTATTCATGGGTAGCCAACCTTATCCCGCTGTCTAAAGTCAGGTGTGTTTCTTGTAAAAAGATAACCTCCCCCTGATAGTTTTGTATTTCTTTGAGTATCTTGTATCTCTTCGCCGGGGAATTAAGCCCTTTAACATTATACGACAAAAATTTCAGTTTACAGACCTCCATATTCCCAGGGAGGCCTTATGCGTTTTCCGGGCCGCATTGCCCAGTAATTCACTATTTGTGTCTGCAAGACGGGGACGGATCTCCCTCCCCCCTCCCCTTTCCCCCCTCCCTCCCCTCCCCTCCTCCTCTCCCCCACCCTCCCCCCTCCCCCCTCCCCTGGTCGAATTTTGACCATCTGTGAGCAGTGAGGTGTCGTTTGCGACACTTCCTGTCCACTGCACTTCTAGGGTGAACCTCGACTGCCGGTAATCTGGTGTCATAGCCCCCCCCTCCCCCCGTCTCCACCACAAGAGAGAGGGGGGGAGGGGGGGGCCAGCCCCGACACCTGGGTCCCGCATCCCTCCCCCCCCCCCCCCCCAACCGAGAGAGGAAAAGAGAAAAAAAAAAAAAAAAAAAAAAAAAAAAAAACCTTCTCCTCTCCCCCAAGGGGAGGAGGGGGGGGGGAGGGGAGCAGCCCCTACAGCCCCCCCAACCCACCCCCCTAGCTCCCCCCCGTTGTGACCTCCGACCGGGAGTTACTGTTAAAGTTCCGGTTCTGGGGAATTTTAGGGACAGGAATCCCTACTTCTTCACAGAAATTTTGCATCTCATCCAGAAATTTCATGCGTACAGTTCTCCCAGATTTCATAACAATCAGTGCAGTAGGGAAGCCCCAGCTGTATTTAATATTTGAGGCTCTTAAATTTTCCAACAGGGGCTTCATCTCTCTTCTCCGAGCAAGGGTCCCTGCTGAAAGATCCGAAAAAACCTGAATTTCTGTCGTCTCGAACCTCAGTGGAGGTTTTCCTCTAAGGTTTTGATAGATCCGGGTTTTTTCCTCATAGGAATGAAATCTGACTAGGACATCTCTAGGTACCCCCTCTCCAACTCCCGGGGGTTTTCTGATTCGGTGGGCCCTCTCTATCTTTAAGTCCGTGCCATCTTCCAATCCTAAGACTGGTGCAAAGATATTTTTGATTTTCAGCATTAGGTCTTCTCCCTTCTGTTCTGGTAAAGATCTTAGTCTCAAGTTTTGTCTCCTACTTTGGTCTTCCATACTTTCCATTTTATATTTCATCTCTCTTTCGGACCGTTGTATTTCTTCCATCTGTTTTCTAAGATCCTTATTTTCTTTAGTTAGTTCAGTTGCATTTTCTTCGATTTTTTCCACTCGTTTGGCTAAGAAACCCATGTCAATCCTAATATTTAAGATTTCGGTTTTAATGGCACTTTCTAAATTGGCAAACATTTCCGCCATTTCTGTTTTGGTTGGAATTTGTGAGATATCGCTTTGTTGTAAGATGACACTTGTATCTCCTACCTTTTCTCGTTCGGGTTCTAACCTGAGTGTTTCAGCCTGGTCGGCTTTCAGCTTCTCCAACTCCTTCTTTCTTTCCTTCGCTCCCTGTTGCCTTTTCTCCATCTCGGGACTCTTGAGACTAATATCTGTAAGGTATTTTTGTATGGAGCTATTGTTTAAATTATCTTTCGATACTTTGGGGTCTGTACCTCTCTGTGTTCTCCCCTTCATCATCCAGTCAATGCCTTCTCTGTTTTGGACGTCTCCTCCCTGTGCGGGGTTTTTGAGAAGGAATGCTTTAAAAATAATATGTTTTCCCCTTTTTCTTACTCCTCTCCCCCCCCTCTTGATACGTTCCCTGGGGTTTAAGTCTCGAATAGGGTAGCCCTCTGAGTTCTTTTCTAAAACGTTCTACTGCTTGAGTTCTGTTATACCTCTTATCAGAAAAGTGATAGGGAAGTGTTTTCTTTATTTTTCTTTCCTTAATCTGTGCATCAGCTTTCCCCTCTCACAGGTATCTCCATCTCTCCTAATTCCCTTGAACCATATGCAGAAAAAACAGTAGAAGAAAGAAAAACTTATCAACCTGTTGTGGGTCTGCGATTCAGTTAAGCGCTTTATATTCGCTTCTGAGACCCCTCAAACAGTCCTTGTTATTTACTGTAATTTATTCATATCACATTTCCTCCAAGCATTTAGATCTTCTGTAATGTAGCAGTCAGGCAACTAGAGTCTCTACAATGGGAGGGATAACAAACATATTTTTCCTCTCTTTCTTTTTTCCCTTTTTTCTTCCTTTTCCTTTAACTATCTATGTCGGCTTTCCCTCTCACAGATGTCTGCGCCTCCAGGTAGCACTCTTAACCCATGTGCCGGTCGGCAATACCAGCAAAGCAAGACAGCTTTTAACCTCTTGTGGTCCTGTGGGTTAATTTAAACATTTAAACATTTGTCTTCATTGGTGAGACTATCAAACAGTTCTTGTTATTAAATGTGGTAGTTTAACCATCACACAGTTTAACCGTCACACATTTCCTCCAAAGATTTTATACCGACAGTCCTTGTTGTTGTACTGATAAATTTAATTGTAACACATTTCCTCCAGGCATTTGGAAATGTAGCCGTCAGGCAAATAGAGTCTCTACACAGGGAGGGATAGCAAACACTTTTTTTTTTTTTTTCCTTTTTTACCTGTGTCACGGCTTTCCCTCTCCCCGGTGTCTGGTCTCCAAATCACTCCCTTGAACCATGTGCAAATCAGAAATACCAGAAAGGAAATAGCTTATAACCTCTTGTGGTCCTGTAGGTTGATTTAAACATTTCTCTTTATTTCTGAGACTGTCAAACTGTCCTTGTAACTAATTGTAAATTAACCGTCACACATTTCCTCCAAGCATTTTATACTCAATGTGGTAGCTGGACATCACACTCTATACACCGGGGAGAAATTACAGTTAGCGTTCCTACCTGAGAGAGGGATGCTCTTCCGTGAATCCCCTCTCAGACCGCCGTATTCCGGTTGCAGCTGTGTAGTCCGTGTGAAGACCGTGTGAAGACCGTGTGAAGTCCGTGTGAAGTCCGTGTAGAGGTACTCTATGCGCTGAGGGGCTGATGAGGGGGGCCGCATTCAAATTTAGCGCGGCTAAACGCCACCTCCGGGTCGGTGTCCACTGATCGTCCGCTGGATGGGGCTCAAATTCAAAGTCCGCCGGTCTCCGCTCCTTTAGCCTTCATAAGGTTTTCAGACGGAAGCCCCTGGTTCTTTTTTGCGGCGTGCGAGCGGCAGAAAAACCGAGGGGGGGACAGGGGAGGTGAGGGGCTCCTCCAAGGTCCTCGTCGGCGGGTTTTAGGAGAGCAATTCGCGGGCTCTCACTCCCGCGTTACCTCTCCCAGGTCTCATCTCCCCGCCGTTCTTTCTAAGGTGGTCTCCAACTCAGCCCCAAAGATTAAGTCACCTGTAAAGGGGACACTACACAGGCGAGTTTTAGATGCCGTGTCTCCTCCCCAGGTCTTCATCCAGACCGACCTCCTGGCAGCTACAGAAAGTGCCGCTGACTTGGCTGCAAACTTAACCGAGTCAGTTGCTGCATCTGAGATAAAACTTGTGGCTTTAAACAGCATGGGAAAGGTTTTTAAGAGCTCCCCCCTAGGAGTACATGCTTTTAGGTGGTCCTGCAATTGGGAAAGCCAAAATTCCAGATTTCTGGCCACACAGGATGTGGCCAGAGCTGGCTTCAACCCTGCCATAGAGGCATCCCAGGCCCTCTTCAAGACTATGTCTGTCTTTCTATCCATAGGGTCCTTTAAATGCCCCATATCCTCAAAAGCTAGATCCGATTGCTTTGAGACCTTGGACAGAGGGGCGTCTAGTTTGGGATTTTTATTCCAGACTGCCTCTGGGCTTTCATCAAAAGGAAACCTTCTTTTGAGGGAATTAGGAAAAAACACTTTTTTATCCGGCTCAGACCACTCCTTGCGGATAAGGTCAGAAAGTACCTTATGAATTGGGAAAACTTTAGCTTTCTTTTCCCCCAGAGCCTCATACATTCTGTCGTGTCTGGTTAATTGAGTCTCCTCCTCCTCAATTTCCAGTGTGTCATAAATAGCGCTCAACAGCTCATCTACTTCTTCAAGAGAGAGCTTGTATCTTGCGCTTTTGCTAGCCACAGCCTGGTCCTCATCTTGGTCAGAATCTTCCTCAGAGGATTCAGGACTAACTAGCACGGGTCTCTGCTCCCTGACTATACGGGGCTCCCCTGAGCTGGGTGTTGTGAGGCAAGGTGAAGAGGATACTGCAGCTCTACTGGTGGAAGCTGTGCCTACATCCGTAATTAAATCTCTAAGCGACTTAAAAGTGGATGCCATTTCTTCCTTGAAGGAACCCAGGAATTTTGCTAAGGGGGAGTCTGCTTCCGTTTTTAATAAGCCTGCAATACACTGTTTGCACAAAGCTTTGTTAGAGCCAGAGGAAAGCTTATTACCACAATTAGGACACTTTTTGCGGCCAGCCTTGTCCTCCCTTGGGGCTTCTTTAGCCTGAAAATAGAGAACACCCTTAGCCCTTAAATCCTGTATCTTCCATAGACACCCGAGCTGTCCAACACTGCATACCCTGGACTGTGAAACCACCACCATGGGGCACTAAAGGTCCCAGCCTAAACAACCACAAAAAAACTTACAGTGTAATAGCCTGCACAGCGGCTTACCTGGGCCTGGCTGGTGCCTACATCGACCGGAGCGTCCTGGGGATTAGCCTCCATGGTGCTCACGTGTTCCGGTTCCCGCCACTAGTCCGGTATAGCTGGCTGTTTGGCGGGAATTTGTAGGCCCAGCGTGGGCTTCTTCCCCTCCTCCATGCGCGTCCGAGACCCGGAACCGGAAGTCTCCGCGCACAGCAATGACGCGGTTCCGCCGGAAATGACGCTCGGCGTCTCCGGCCCCCACACAGAAGCTGAGCTGGACGAGTCCACTCACCGCTCCGGGGGGAACCGCGTCAGGCTGCCACAGGCGCTACTCGGCACAGGATGGCGGGGGGCTGCGGGTCTGCTCCGGTTCTGCTGGACGGTACCCGGCCCACAAGATAAACAACAAGGTAGGACTTGGGAAAAAAAGAACCGCTAGATAGGACCCAGTCCCCTTGCGCGGTTTTTCCCCTCTGCAGGCAGCCCCTGAAAGATGAGTCCTCCATAAGGCTTTTAGCCCAGGTTCCTGGCAACATGTTCCTCCGGGGGAGGAAACACAAATTACTGACCAGGGACCTGAGGGACCGCCTTAAGAACTGATTGGCAATGTGTTTCCTGTGTCGATGGGAGGGACTCCATCTCTCAAGGGCTGTCCTGGAAGAGCACTTGGGAAAAATGGTTTTACTATCCAAAGTTTGAACAAGGGCAGAAGATTAGATGGAAAGTTTAAAAAAATTACTGAAGGTCTGCTTTAAGATTTTTGTACCCACTGTAAATTCCTTTTCTTGCAGTCAATAGAGGGACACAGGGAGTCCTTTAACTTAGAGCTACACTTCCACCATCAGGAGAAATGCATATAGCCAACAACTGTAGGCAAGCCTAGGATAACCCTTCCTACTACCAGCATGCCTAATTTTATAGCAAAGCAGTACCGAGAACATGAATATAAAAAACAGTGGTGAGACCGGCACCCCTCAATTGACTCCAAAAAAAGAAGGATTTTTACGGTGAGTGCAAAATGCCTTTTTTTCTCGTCTTTTGAAGGACAGTATTTCACCTTCAGGATATCTAAAAGCAGTCCAACTGAGGGTTGAGAAACAGTGACAGCAGAAAGACCAAGTCGTTCATGGATAAACAAAAAAAAAAAAAAAAAAAATCTAAATCAAAGTATAGATCTAGTTTTTTTCTAAGCCACTACCTCTGCTGGAAGTAGAAGATTAGTTTTAAACACCGCCCTGCTGAATCCCATTCATACCCCCATATTGTATTTAAATCCAGACTGGACAAATTTTTTCCCATCCAGTGGGGCCGTGTCCCCAATGTGAGGATCAACCGCTCATTTTTGTCAAGGGGATTGGAGACAGCTTACACTCACTCAATCCTCCTCTACACCTGCAAACGGGGCTCCTCCATGATTCAGCGGTAGACTGTTCCAGACATCCATAGCAGGTCTATGGGCATGCTGTCTCCAGAATTAGACATTATTCTAAATTGGGAACAAATTACCGAGAACAGGTTGGGATCCTAGGTAAAGTGCTCAGTGGGCATGTCCCCAAAAGCTTTGCCAGTGTTCAACCACCTTGGAGGTACAAGCCTATATTTCCAGGGTGTATGAATACGCATCCCTGTGTGTTATATGTTTTTTGTGATGTAAATGTTTCGAAAAAAAGTCGTTTCGCCGGCTGAGAGTGAACTACAGTTTTTATATGCACAATTGCTAGGTTGTTTGGTTTTCAGGAATGGGGGAGAGGGTGAACCCTGAGTGCCTCCTGTAGGATTCGACTGCGGTAGGGGTGCTGTGTGCTCGTTTTATGATATTGTGGATATAATAGATTTCAGGCGGGAAACAAGGTATTATCAGATCTAATGAGGGGTGTGGGAGGAGAATTTGGGGAAGGCAGAGGTGAAATTCTGAAGTGTTTCCAGCATGCCCACGTTTTCTCATATTTGGTCATGTCATCTTTGGCCTGGGGTATGAGATTTTCCATCTCTGCAAATTTATCAGTTTGTCGCAACCATTCTGCAACGGTGGGGGGTGTGGTACTTCTCCAGTGGAGTTGGAATGCATTGATGAGGTGTATTGTGAGATTTTTTTATAGGTTTGTGAGGGAGTGGAGGTATGGTGTAGTAAACATTGTGCGGGAGTGAAGTCCGGGGTAAAGGTCATTATTTGGGAGATGAGGCTCTGTATTTCTACCCAAAATTGCTGTATTAGCGGGAACTCCCACCAGATGTGGAGCAGTGTGCCCTTGGCTGCGTTGCATCTCCAGCACAGTGGAGGGAGGCTAGGGTGGAACTTGTGAATCCTCTCAGGAGTTCTGTACCAACTGGAGAAGATCTTGTATCTATTCTCTTGAGTAGAGACACTAAGAGAGCCCATGTGCATGTGGTTGTATATGCATTCCCATTCTTTAGTGGATAGGTCCATGTTGAGTTCTGATTCCCAGCGTAGGACCATTTGGTCTTTTTTAATGTCCCATTTTGAGAAGAGGAGTGCATAGACCATTGAGATTACATGTCTTTGGGGTTCCTCACAATGGCAAAGGGTTTTCGAATGGTGTGTAGTCCAAGTGCCATTGTGTTGGGTTTATGATTTTGAAAGAAGTGTCTAAGTTGTAGGAATTTAAAAAAGGGAATGTGGTATTCTGGGACTGTCATGGACATTTCGTGGTGTGTCAAGAGTTTCCCGTTCGAAAAGAAGTGTGTTATATGTTTTAAGCAAGCCATAGATGATGCAATTTTCTTACCTTCAACAGGTTGCATGAAGGAAAATTGCTCAATTCCCCCAATTTTACATTTACAAACACAGAACTGGCATTTACAATGCTTTGACCAATATTCCAGCAAAGCTAAATCAAGTTTTATGTTCTAGACCTCTCCAGGAACATCAACCCTACTGCACACCTTTATGTCATCAGCAAAACATACCTTAGCCACAAGCCCTTAGTTCTATTACTAACAAACAGATTAAATAGATTAAGAATAGAGCCTTGTGGTACACACTAGTGTCTGGTGGGAGCCACCACAGGCTGCAATTGTGGTCAGGAGCATGGCAGGGGATGGCTGTACTAGGATACCCAGAGGGAGAGGAGGAAGATCTGGTGAAGCAAAGTGCCTCCTAAGGGAACCAGTGCACAGATTGCCTCTGACTGAAGCATTGGCGCCACAGGCCTAAGGTGCGAGATGCTGTGACAAGTCTGAAAGATCGATCGCTCATGTGCCACCCTATGGATGCAGAGCCATAGTCTGTTCTGCAGAGCATGTGCTTGCGCAAACTACACTGGGGTAACTACCATCAGTGCCACACTATGGTAGAATTGACAGCTCCTGAATTGGTTGACCCTTTAGAAGTACCAGTACTGGAAACACAACCTCCACCTCTTCCTGTTTGATGTGAGCGCCAAGATGTTGATGGGATGTTTGTTTTCCGCTCATGATCAAGTTCCCTGAATGGTCAAGGACTGGTAGACTCTAACCCAGCCTGACAGACCAAAACTCTCATGGCGCAAATATGACTACCAGTGAAAGGACAGCAAGCCAGCACTGCGACAAGTGTTTCCACTACACCCAAATAATCAATATTCAGTGCTGTGTTGTAAAAAGTGTATATGCAACAAAACATATAATGAAGTGTATTTAACAGAGTATTAAACTCAAAATCAACCTTTCTATTGCAGCTTACCGATTAATTACGTGTTCTTTAAGCTCTTTTTTTCTATTTTTGTCTAGTGATCCAGCCAGTATGTCTTTTAAAAGAACAAGCCCACTTCTAAACGCATCAATTTACACGGATGGGACAAACAATTTAACAATGGCAGGTGTGCTTACAACAATCGGTTTAATGTAAAACCTTTATTCCGAAAGGAAAATTGGTTTGCTTTAACTACTTATTATTAAGTTGAGCTGGAGTTGAGCTTCAATTTGTTAGTATCTTTAAAACTGCTAGTACATCCTCAGACTGACAATGCTGCTTTCCAAATGTGCCCCTGTGCTCCTTCATCCAAAATGGGGTTTGGCCCAATTCTTTTACTGGTCAGATCACTAGGTGAAAAACAGAAGATAAAAAGCCTAAAAAAGTAAACAAATGCAGACACCACATTTAATCACTGTTAAGCTGCAATACATCATATTTTGGGCTTAAAGTGATTGTAAACCTTTACAAACCACTTTGATTTACAGGTAAGCCTAGATTAAGGCTAACCTGTAGGTCCAAGAAATATCTCCTAAACCTACACGGTTTAGGAGATATTTGCCAAAAGACAGGCACCGCTGTGGGAGTGATGTCATTGCGGCTCCGTTGAATGACGGCACTGGTGCAGCGAGACCCACCAAGAAGATGGAGGCTCCGTATACAAGGGGACAGCGGTGACTTCGCTGGCTCCTGTGTCAGGTAAGTGACACATAATGGACTACTATGCGATGCATAGTAGTCCATTATGCTTTACCTTTGCAGGGAAACAGAGAGGAAGTAAACCCATCAGGGTTTACTTCCTCTTTAATACTGCTTTAACACATTCAGTGTCAAAAATGTGAACACAAACTTAAAATATCTTAATGATGTTAACACATTTCCAATACATAAATTAGATATACGTGTGCAAAAAAACACTCTCAATCATCTGTACATATAAATTTGAAAACAATGAAGAGATATAAAAAGTGTCCCAATAACAGGGCTATTAGCCATTAGATCCAGATTTAAAAAGTGGAAGTCCATTAATAACAAAATCAGTTCCAAGTGAACAAGCAAATGGGATTTCATAATTTGCCACATCACGAATGTTAATTCTCCATTCATTAGCACTCTTTTCAAGTGTAAGAATATCCACCCCGTGCCACACTTGTCTGCTCACCTTAATAAAACTACCTCTTAGGTAATGCAGTCTTAGAGCAGGGGTAGGCAACCTCAGCCCTCCAGCTGTGGTGAAACTACTAGTCACATGAGACATTGCAAGACCCTGACAATCACAGGCATGACTCTTAGAGGCAGAGAGGCATGATAGGATTTGTAGTTTCACCACAGCTGGAGTGCCGAGGTTACCTACCTCTGTCTTAGAGGCTTGTTTCCCATAACTGGTTAAACTAGCAATATAATCACCCCACTGGTTCACATGGGGACAGATCCGAAATGATCCGCCCCGTGAACATCCGCTTGCTCAGCGGGGATTGCTCCGTGAATCCCCGCTGAGCCGGCGGATGAAAGACAGTGTGCAGGGACCGCCCTGTCAGATCTCCGCTCTCCTTTATGGGGGATTGGATGAACACGGACCGTCTGTCATTGTTCATCCGCTCTGCAGAATCGGACCATAGCGGAGACGGGTGATATCGGGTTTTAGAGGATATTCATCCGCTGACACCCTCTATCCCATAGGGATGCATGCATGTCCGTATTTCATCCGAAAACGGATGGATGAAATACGGACATACGGTCTGCATGTGTGAAAGGGGCCTAAGCCTCGTACACACGATCAGATTGTTGGCCAACAAAACGGTGGACTTTTGTCTGAAGGGCGTTGGCCCAAACTAGTCTTGCATACACAATTGTTGGCCAACAATCACAAACCTAGTAACGTACCACATGGGTTTTCAGCTCTTTAGCGCCACCCGTTGGGCTCCTTCTGCTAAATATGTCTGGGCCCCTTTCTTGTGTGATGAGACATGAAACAGGGAAGCAGAACCCATGGCATAATTAATGATATGCAATGATGTAAAATGTACACCCCTGTATTGACCACCCCCTTTGATCCCTATTATGATTGGCTAATGACTTATACAAGTTGTATACCCACCCAGAATTAAATCAGATAGCTTTGAACATTTAGACTTAGCTTCTTGATGAACGCAAGACATGACTGCAATCTCCTTTGTACTGAGAGGGTCCTGTGAGTGTGGTAATTGCTGTGATTATACCTAGCTGGTCTTGTCAGCTATATAAAAATGCTGTTGGATTCCACTTCAACATATTATTTATTATTGGCCTTGGAGTTATTGCTTTGACATTTTTTGTTTGAATAATGATTATATATATTTTCGGATGCATAGTAGAATGCCCTTTTTGGTTAAGTTCTAATGGCAGATAACATATCTAATTGTGTTTTTTTTTTACGCACAATAAAAAAAATTGTGTAGACTACTACTTGGCTATGTGTTTTATTTCAAATGACAGTTTGGGAGTAGGCAGTTACATTTAAAAAAAATACAATGTAAAAATTTACAAGGGACACCAACGTAGTTGTATATTTGATCTTAAAAACTACGGGATAATGATGTTGTGGTAACTTGCCCAAAAAGATAAAAATAAAAAATAAAAATAAATAATAATAATAACAATAACAATAACAATATCACTAGAGAAAAAAAAAAAGGCTTTGAAAATACGTTTGCAATAATTCCATCAGTATCACCAGCAAAGCAGCTTCATTATCCCAAAGAAGAGAATGTGCACTGCATTTCGAGATTTCATAATTTGCCACGCCACGAATGTTAATTCTCCATTACAAAACGCTAGTTTTACAAGACCAACCACTTCTGTCTAGTCCTTGCTTCAGAGAATGCGTGTTTGTACTTTGGACTTTTGTCCGGACTTGTGTACACACACTTGGAAAATCCGACAGACATTTGTCCGCAGAAAATCAAAAACCTGCTATTCAACATTTGTCCACGCAAAATCCGACAATTGTGTAATGGAGCATACAAACGGTCGGATTGTCCGCCAACAGTCTGTCACACATTTCCCGTTGAAAAATCCAATCGTGTGTAGGAGGCTTTAAAGTGGTAGTAAACTCTGTACTACCACTTGTACCTACAGGTCAAATAAGGCTGACCTGTAGGTATTGTGAATATAGCCTGAGCTTGCACTGTTTAGGAGATATTCAGAGTGCATGCAGCCGATGACCTCATCGGCGCATGCGCTCTGAAGGAACGGCTTACAGTGTCAGACCTACAAAATCCGCGCTGGAAACGGCAACTCCCACGCAGGAGTCATCGCGGCTCCAGCCAATTAGTCAAAGCTCGCAAACCCAGAAGACACAGAGGGGGAACACGTGTCAGCCCTCTTAGTGGTGACTTTACAGCGCTGGGGGGCTTTGTTCAAAGTATTTCATAATGTGCTAGAATGTGATGCATTTTAGCACATTATGCCATTGCCTTGCAGGGTTTTTTTTTTTGGATATCAGCGGTTTACAACCGCTTTAAGACAGAGGCTCTGGCTATATAGTCTTTTTCGTGTGAATAAATACGTACAAAAGAGAACAGTATAGTGCTCACTGTATTCTTTATTGTGAGAGCATAAAGAGACGTTAAACACTCAAAAAGAGATGGACTTTCTGCACAAATCACAACCCACAAAGCAGTATTGCAAAGAAATGACACAAAGCATGACTCATACCTAGTGAGTAATTCTTGACTACAGCTCCTAGGCTACTCACAGTGGGAGGACATGGGCACAAGAACGCTGCCTTATCTATAGCGTAATATAGGACTTCATTCTCGAGCAGAATTTTGAATAGAACAAACATCTTCAATAGGTACAGGTTTGTTTAGGATAGGGACAATAGGAACAACCCACAGGAATAACCCCATTTGCAAACTTCTTTTCACTGGCTAGAGTTCAGCAATTGAAACAACTGTCATACTTTATGTTCCATCTGTTCATGAACAGGGATCAGTTTGTGAGTTTTTGCTGGACTGTGCCCAAAAGGAACATGCCAAGATTAAGAAAGGGTCAAGATGCACAGTGCCAAGGCTTTTGTGGACAGATGAAATGAGCTCTTCAACATTAACAAATATGTTGTGCGGAGCTCCCTCCTCAATATGACAGCAGGGCGGGGAGAGAAGTCTCCCATGGCTTCCTCTTACACTGCCTCAACGTACTTTCATGACTCTGCATCATCTAGGACTGGCATATCAGGGTCAGATTCTGGTTGAGAAACGAGAGTAGAAGGTGGGTGTTTCTGACCCCAGGACAAAGATGGATGCATTGAGTCTTTAATCTTTCCCAAGATGTGAAAAATAGGATTTTTGACTTACAGTAAAATCTGTTTCTCAGTTCTTTGACAGACAGAGCCTTCTTTATTCAGAACCATAGGGTTATATCGCTCCCTACAGCAGTAGGATACTGAGTCTTTATCAGTGGACCCTGAGGGACAAAAAAAAAAAAAACTGTGCTGAGAAGGACCATGCTTGCAATGTGGCTCATTCCCCTTTTTTGACTGTGAAAGAAAAGAACTTTCCCCCGTGACACTCTTAATGATATCATCCAGAGTGGCCCCAAACAAATGATCGCCTTGAAAAGGCAGATCAGCTACGGCTTTTTTAGAGGCCTGGTCCACAGTCCAACACTTCAGCCACAATACCCACCAAAGTATTACCTCTGAAACAGACAGCTTAGAAAGCAAGGGAGCTGCGTTTAAAGAGGCATCGCAGAAAAACTGTAGCCTGTGGACCATCTGGTCCACCAATTTATTTAAGGCAGGAGGAAACTGATCACCCTCCAGATGACGGCGCAACAGCTCCGCCCAATGTCAGCGTTTGAGACACCAGGGCAATAGCCAGGACTGGCCGAAGTACCGAACCCGCAATAGTAAACAGTGCGGCTCGGACTCTGCCTTCCTGTGAGCCGGTTCTTCAACCGGAATCATGGTGGCTTTGTTCAAATCGAGAGACCACAGGTGAGTCATCCACTTCCTTTAAAAAGGATAACGCACAGAGAAGCACTTTGGGACAGCAAAAGGGAAGTTTTGGACGCTCCCAATCCTTAGACAAATGTGTCAAAAAAGGAAGCATAAGGGAACACATTTGCCGCGTGAGAAGGCTTGTGAATGCCAAAAGGGACCGGCACCTCCACCGCGGCTACATCCTCCATTTTTAACATTTCCCGCAAAGATGCCAGCAGTGCATCCACCAGCGCCTTCTCATGCCCAGCCACCGGGGCAGAGGAATCATCCTCACTATCCGAAAAATCTAGGAGCAGCCGCAGGGTGAGCCGTGTCCACAGCTGCCGAAAGATTGAGGATTTGACGAGACAGATGAAGCAGGGGACGCTTCTTGCTAGTCTGCCGCCCAAGAGCCACCTACACCCAGGACACAAAGGACTCCAGGGCAGCTGTCAGTGCGTCAACAGATGTCTGGGACCCAGAGGGACCTGCAGCCAAATGGGGAAACATGCTCCTGAGACTCAATAGGAGAAGAGACACCCCCCCCCCCCACGCCAAGAGAGACCACTGAAAAAGGGACACCCCCCACGGTAGCGGTACCTGAACACCTGAACACCAGGACACCCCACTGCCTGCAGCAGAGAGGAAGGGACCCCACCAGACTAACCAGGTGTCAGCCCTGGGATAAAAAGGAGGCGCTTCCATCTGTCTGGGCTACACAGTAATGGCTGCCGCTGCCCGAGCACAAAAAATAAAAAACACCAAATAATGGCCGCCGAGCTACACAAACATGGCCGCCAGCAGGCACTAGGGGGGGGAAACGCCGGCTATGGCAAAATGGCCGCAATACACGAGGCAGACACAAACCCCAGGAAAGCCCCTGAAAGAGGGAGGATCCGGGCACCAGCAGGGAACTAGGTCCTGACTAGGCAGACTTATGGCCCCCGACCGAGGAAGCGCGCTTATGGCCCCCGACCGAGGAAGCGCGCTTATGGCCCCCGACCGAGGAAGCGCGCTTATGGCCCCCGACCGAGGAAGCGCGCTTATGGCCCCCGACCGAGGAAGCGCGCTTATGGCCCCCGACCGAGGAAGCGCGCTTATGGCCCCCGACCGAGGAAGCGCGCTTATGGCCCCCGACCGAGGAAGCGCGCTTATGGCCCCCGACCGAGGAAGCGCGCTTATGGCCCCCGACCGAGGAAGCGCGCTTATGGCCCCCGACCGAGGAAGCGCGCTTATGGCCCCCGACCGAGGAAGCGCGCTTATGGCCCCCGACCGAGGAAGCGCGCTTATGGCCCCCGACCGAGGAAGCGCGCTTATGGCCCCCGACCGAGGAAGCGCGCTTATGGCCCCCGACCGAGGAAGCGCGCTTATGGCCCCCGACCGAGGAAGCGCGCTTATGGCCCCCGACCGAGGAAGCGCGCTTATGGCCCCCGACCGAGGAAGCGCGCTTATGGCCCCCCGACCGAGGAAGCGCGCTTATGGCCCCCGACCGAGGAAGCGCGCTTATGGCCCCCGACCGAGGAAGCGCGCTTATGGCCCCCCGACCGAGGAAGCGCGCTTATGGCCCCCCGACCGAGGAAGCGCGCTTATGGCCCCCCGACCGAGGAAGCGCGCTTATGGCCCCCCGACCGAGGAAGCGCGCTTATGGCCCCCCGACCGAGGAAGCGCGCTTATGGCCCCCCGACCGAGGAAGCGCGCTTATGGCCCCCCGACCGAGGAAGCGCGCTTATGGCCCCCCGACCGAGGAAGCGCGCTTATGGCCCCCCGACCGAGGAAGCGCGCTTATGGCCCCCCGACCGAGGAAGCGCGCTTATGGCCCCCCGACCGAGGAAGCGCGCTTATGGCCCCCCGACCGAGGAAGCGCGCTTATGGCCCCCCGACCGAGGAAGCGCGCTTATGGCCCCCCGACCGAGGAAGCGCGCTTATGGCCCCCCGACCGAGGAAGCGCGCTTATGGCCCCCCGACCGAGGAAGCGCGCTTATGGCCCCCCGACCGAGGAAGCGCGCTTATGGCCCCCCGACCGAGGAAGCGCGCTTATGGCCCCCCGACCGAGGAAGCGCGCTTATGGCCCCCCGACCGAGGAAGCGCGCTTATGGCCCCCCGACCGAGGAAGCGCGCTTATGGCCCCCCGACCGAGGAAGCGCGCTTATGGCCCCCCGACCGAGGAAGCGCGCTTATGGCCCCCCGACCGAGGAAGCGCGCTTATGGCCCCCCGACCGAGGAAGCGCGCTTATGGCCCCCCGACCGAGGAAGCGCGCTTATGGCCCCCCGACCGAGGAAGCGCGCTTATGGCCCCCCGACCGAGGAAGCGCGCTTATGGCCCCCCGACCGAGGAAGCGCGCTTATGGCCCCCCGACCGAGGAAGCGCGCTTATGGCCCCCCGACCGAGGAAGCGCGCTTATGGCCCCCCGACCGAGGAAGCGCGCTTATGGCCCCCCGACCGAGGAAGCGCGCTTATGGCCCCCCGACCGAGGAAGCGCGCTTATGGCCCCCCGACCGAGGAAGCGCGCTTATGGCCCCCCGACCGAGGAAGCGCGCTTATGGCCCCCCGACCGAGGAAGCGCGCTTATGGCCCCCCGACCGAGGAGGCGCGCTTATGGCCCCCGACCGAGGAGGCGCGCTTATGGCCCCCGACCGAGGAGGCGCGCTTATGGCCCCCGACCGAGGAGGCGCGCTTATGGCCCCGACCGAGGAAGCGCGCTTATGGCCCCGACCGAGGAAGCGCGCTTATGGCCCCGACCGAGGAAGCGCGCTTATGGCCCCGACCGAGGAAGAGCGCTTATGGCCCCGACCGAGGAAGCGCGCTTATGGCCCCGACCGAGGAAGCGCGCTTATGGCCCCGACCGAGGAAGCGCGCTTATGGCCCCGACCGAGGAAGCGCGCTTATGGCCCCGAACAAGGAAGTGCTTATGGCCCCGAACAAGGAATCGATTTTTCCCTTTGCAGAATGACTGTTAACCTGCACCCTGTGGCTAAGTCAACGCGTTGCACCAAGTGCACAGCTGAGCACCCTACGAAGGGTTTAGTGTCAAAAGCAACATTACAGACCATTCCCACAGCATGGGCCTTGATACAGTTCCAAGGTTTGACCAAGGTTGCACCAATCTGGATACACTGCTTCTGTGCTGGCATTAGAAGACAGTGAGGCTTAACTGAAGAGTTGCAAGAATAACTAAAACAAAAAACAAAAAATAGTGAAGGGTATTTCTCCATGAAAGAGAAGAGGACCATCACCGTCCGATAATAGCAACAAAAAAACCCCAGAGGATAGTGGGTAGGGATGTTATACAGTCTACTTCTCCTGTAGGTGGCAGTATAACCAGAGGTGAAAGACTTCCTGTGCCCTTAAAAGTAAAGTGACCATTTCAATTAAAGTGATTGTAAAGTCTTTTCTATAAAAAAAATAAAGATGTCATACTTGCCTGCGCTATGCAGTGATTTTGCACAGAGCAGCCTTAGCCAATGGCACCGCTGCCATGTCTCAGCCAATCAAGATAAAATATCTACTGCCTTTACAACCCCTTTAACCACTTCTGGACCGCCCACTGTGTAGCTAGCCGCCATAACCCAGGTATTTTTTTTTTTTTATAGAGTGGGCGACCCAGTTTCGCATAAAAGTGGTCACAGCGGCAAATTCGCCCCTGGATCATTTTTATGGGCAGCGGAAGAGGTTACCATTTTCACTTTAACACTGCATAAAATGCAAAAGCATTCTGAAAGGCATTATTCCACATGTACGTTGTGAAGATTTAGAAGTGAACCATAAAAAGATGTTCAGGTTTGTCTGCCTTAATAACTTTGCAGAATTGAACACAATTTTACATTAATTTTAAATGATTAAAATAGAATAGGCAAAACTTTTCTCCATTGGAGAGAGTAAGAGAGGGTTATAACCCCTGTACATTTTTTTGTTAACTCTGTCCCATTGGGGGAGGTTTCCCTTCACTTCTTGTCCCATAGCAAAGACAGGAAGGCAGAGGAAAATCCTGTAAATAAGGGAGTCTCTCAAGGACACCCAGGTCACTAGAACTAGTGTCCCCATTGCAACATTCCCCTTGTATTACTGTTCATAACCTAGCATAACCCCATGCTAGGTTATGCTAGCTATACCCATGGTGAACCGCTTCGTCCCCCAGAAGATTTTACCCCCTTCCTGACCAGAGCACTTTTTGCGATATGGCACTGCGTCACTTTAACTGACAATTGCGCAGTCGTGCAACGTGGCACCCAAGCAAAAACATTTTCACACAAATAGAGCTTTCTTTTGGTGGTATTTGATCACCTCTTTGGTTATTTTTAAAGCTATAAACAAAAAAAAAAAACAATTTTGAGAAAGATTTTTGCATATATATATATATATATATATATATATATATATATATATATATATATATATATATATATATATATATAAATTCCCCTCACTATAGCCCAATATGTATTCTACATATTTTTGGTTTCAAAATAAAATAAGATCGCAATAAGCATATATTCATTGGTTTGTGCAAAAGTTATAGCGTCTACAAAATAAGGGATAGATTTTATAGCATTTTTATTTTACTAGTAATGGTGGCAATCTGCGATTTTTATTGTGACTGCAACATTATGGCGGATCATTGGCATTAATACAGTGATCAGTGCGATTAAAAATGCTAGGATTACTGTAAAAATGTCACGGGCAGTGAAGGGGTTAACACTAGGGGGCAGTGAAGGGGTTAACACTAGGGGGCAGTGAAGGGGTTAACACTAGGGGGCAGTGAAGGGGTTAACACTAGGGGGCAGTGAAGGGGTTAACACTAGGGGGCAGTGAAGGGGTTAACACTAGGGGGCAGTGAAGGGGTTAACACTAGGGGGCAGTGAAGGGGTTAACACTAGGGGGCAGTGAAGGGGTTAACACTAGGGGGCAGTGAAGGGGTTAACACTAGGGGGCAGTGAAGGGGTTAACACTAGGGGGCAGTGAAGGGGTTAACACTAGGGGGCAGTGAAGGGGTTAACACTAGGGGGCAGTGAAGGGGTTAACACTAGGGGGCAGTGAAGGGGTTAACACTAGGGGGCAGTGAAGGGGTTAACACTAGGGGGCAGTGAAGGGGTTAACACTAGGGGGCAGTGAAGGGGTTAACACTAGGGGGCAGTGAAGGGGTTAACACTAGGGGGCAGTGAAGGGGTTAACACTAGGGGGCAGTGAAGGGGTTAACACTAGGGGGCAGTGAAGGGGTTAACACTAGGGGGCAGTGAAGGGGTTAACACTAGGGGGCAGTGAAGGGGTTAACACTAGGGGGCAGTGAAGGGGTTAACACTAGGGGGCAGTGAAGGGGTTAACACTAGGGGGCAGTGAAGGGGTTAACACTAGGGGGCAGTGAAGGGGTTAACACTAGGGGGCAGTGAAGGGGTTAACACTAGGGGGCAGTGAAGGGGTTAACACTAGGGGGCAGTGAAGGGGTTAACACTAGGGGGCAGTGAAGGGGTTAACACTAGGGGGCAGTGAAGGGGTTAACACTAGGGGGCAGTGAAGGGGTTAACACTAGGGGGCAGTGAAGGGGTTAACACTAGGGGGCAGTGAAGGGGTTAACACTAGGGGGCAGTGAAGGGGTTAACACTAGGGGGCAGTGAAGGGGTTAACACTAGGGGGCAGTGAAGGGGTTAACACTAGGGGGCAGTGAAGGGGTTAACACTAGGGGGCAGTGAAGGGGTTGTGTCCTAGGCAGTGTTCCAACCGAAGGGGGATGGGGACTGTGCAGGGAAGATAACAGATCGCTGTTCATACTCTGTACGAACAGACGATTTGTCACTTCTCCCCTCAGAGAACCGGAAACTGTTTACACACACAGTTCCAGGTTCTCCACGTCTCAGCAGGGATCGCGGGAGCCCGGTGGTGATCGAGACCGCCATGCACTCGCATCAGCTCGGGGGGCGCACACACCCCTTAGTGGCCACAGGGCGAAGCGACGTTAAAGTACCGCCCAGCCGTGCCATTCTGCCGCAATACAACTGCGGCGGCTGGTCGGCATGTGGTTAAACTTCAGCTTGTCCTATGCAAGGGGTAATTCAGTTAGACTAATGTACAGCTCTCACATCTAAACTAGCCCTTTTAAAAGCACAACACAAAATGTGAGAAGCTACCCAACAACCCCCATTCACCAATGTGAAAAAAAAAAAAAAAAAAACTGCCTTACACCTGTTGATCTGTATCAGTGGTCGCTAACCAGTGGTCCTTGGACTACCGATTGTCCACGAGAAAATTTTGGTGATCCCCAGGGGTTCTGATGCAAATCAATATTGTGCTGGATATATACTGTCCAATGTTTCCGGTGTTCTCAATGCGCACTGATAGTCAAAGTGAGGGGTGTCAGCAGTAGCATTGTGTGTATAAGGCAGCAGTGTGATCCAGGGGGATTGGGGCAGAGAACATGAGCATTGCGAGTATAAGGCATGTATAAAATTCATGCTAGTGGTCCACGCGACTCAAAATTGTGAGTTTAGGGTTCCGTAAGGTTGGCGATCACTGATCTGTGTAACGTGTGACCATCAACGTTCAGTCAGTAAAAGTCAATGCTAGCTGTTTGTGTTGCTGAATTTGACAGGCGTCTAACACAAGTAACAAAAAAAGTACTCACTATTTTTCTTTCCTTTTATACTGAGCTGTATATCATAGTAGTCCTCTATCCGTTCAGACCGGTAGTCTACGTGCTTACACTGTATGTAAGACTAAAAAACAAAAATAAACCAATGAGCATCTGAACATTATAACTGATACACTAAGTAAGGCAACAACCGGCATAGGGCTTTAAAGTGTTTAACCACTTGGCGCATCTTGGCGTGCATTAGCGCCATCAATGATGCGCCCCTTGCACGTTCCAGGCACAGTGTCTCACGGAAAGTTACCGATCGCAGCTTGCAGTCTGGACTTTTCCGATCAAAGCAATCACGTGGCCATAAGTCCAACCCGACCTCCCGGCATAGCAAACCCCTTAAAGGGCCGGTGGCAGTTGGCGCCAAGGGGTTAAACACATTTTCTGGGGAGGAAACAAAAAAGACACGTGTATGGACCAAAGCTTGCTGTATCATTTCAGTGTAGAAGAAAATTAAACCCCTTGATCCTGCTACAAGAGAAAACAGAACACAATTTATTATATTGTCTAAATCAAGCCATAAATCAGTAGGCCTTTTACTGGCAAACATGAAAAAGTCAAAGGCTTGAAAAAAAAAAAAAAAAAAAAGTTTGGGTTTTTAGTCTCCAAGAACACTAATAGCTTGTACAGCATTAATTTTCAGGCTGGAGCAGGTTTACAACATTTACATTACTAACACATGTACTTAACAAAATACAAGCATTAAGCACTTTAGTCCAAGAGACATATTTTAAATGTTTAAAAATTGTGTTTACATATTTCAATAATCATTTTAGGCCTAATGATAAACAAAAAGCCTGGAACTCCACTTTAAGTTATTAATAGTCAGCAGCTACAAAAAGTATAGTTGCCGACTTGACACTTACCTGTTCCACGGTACAGCGATGCAGCCAGAACGGGGTGTCACTCCTCTCCCCCTCCTCTCCATTGCCACTCTGGGCACCCGGCCAATACAGCTTTCGGCTTCACGGCCAGGCACGCACAGCGCATGTGCTCCCGGAGTGGACAGGCGATCTCCTGGGACCTGTCATGTGTCCCAGGAGATCGCCTAGAGGGAGAGGCTGCCTAAGGCGAAAGGAGGAGTTGCCTTGGCGGTCCCTGGGCATTATAAGTGGAATAGGAAGTCCCCCACTCCCCCCCCCCCCCCCAAAAAAATTACATGGCAAATGTGGTATGTAAGGGGGCGAGCAGTGCTTAAAGCAGAAGTTCCATTTTTGGGTGGAACTCCGCTTTAAGACCCCCAAACACATCTCTCTCCACACAGTTGTGCTCATAAACACAACTAAATTGAAAACTGATCACTGTATGCAAAAAATATATTAAAAAAAAAAAAATGTAGCCAGGTACCTGTGACTGCTTTGGGCCAAATATAGATCAAAACAGTAAGCAAGCTGTTCATGAATGGAAAGCCATGACAGGTTGTTTACATTGTTATTTCATCGATATGACCACTCTCACGATACCTTGTTACCAGTGATCCGGTGTGTCGCGTGTCTGGTGAACACAGGGATGATAGGAGAGGCACGCTGTCACACAAGTTTCTGAACACACACACACGTGTCTGAGCCTGATCGTACCACCCCACTGCAGTATATCTGCAGGAGCGGGCCAGCAAGTGGTTAAACGGAGCTGGGACTAAAGTGGTTAAAAGCTCTCAGGTGAACCCTAGCTTATCCACTGATGTATCACAGTACATTTTTGAATGATTTAGTGGGGAATGCTTATTAAAAATCAATGCACCCATTAATGACGGTGTGCAGAGCTAAAACCAAAACTGATCAAAAATTTCCCCACCCTCCCTCTTAAAACCTGCGCTTGCTAACCTGTGTAAAAAGGATGCGTATAGACTTAATTTCACGCCACTATGGTCTGGTAACATAAATTATGTCAGCCAGCGCCAGAGGAGAGAGCACTCAGCATTTTTGGGGGATTCCCTATGCAGTGACGTCACCCATAGACTTACTATGGCCCATCCATTGTGGCACTCCCTCTCACCTGCAACAGCACTTGCTGATGCAGGGGAGCAGAATCACGTAACCAGACTGCAGCAGCATAAAAACAGGTAACTGCAGTATCTCACAAACGTGATTACACCCCTCACATATTTGTAAATATTTTATTATAGCTTTTCATGTGACAACACTGAAGAAATGACACTTTGCTACAATGTAAATTAATATAAAGTAGTGAGTGTACAGCTTTAACAGTGTAAATTTGCTGTCCCCTCAAAATAACTCAATACACAGACATTAATGTCTAAACCGCTGGCAAAAAAAAAAAAGGAGTACAACCCTAAGTGAAAATGTCCAAATTGGGCCCAAAGTGTCAATTATTGTGTGGCCACCATTATTTTCCAGTACTGCTTTAACCCTCTTGCACATGGGAGTTCACCCAGCTTCACAGGGTGCCATTTGAGTCCTCTTCCAGTACTCCATGACATCACCGAGCTGGTGGATGTTGTTTGAGACCTTGCACTCCCTCCACCTTCCGTTTGAGGATGCCCCACAGATGCTCAATAGGGTTTAGGTCTGGAGACATGCTTGGCCAGTCCATCGCCTTTACCCTCCGCTTCTTTAGCAAGGTAGTGGCCGTCTTGGAGGCGTTTGTGGTCATTGGAATACTGCCCTGCGGCCCAGTCTCTGAAGGGAGGGGATCGTGCTTAACTGTAGGCAAGACACACTTGTCTTTGTACTCCTCACCTGGTTGCCGCCACACACGCTTGACACCATCTGAACCAAATAAGTTTTTGTCTCATCAGACCACAGGACATGGTTCCAATAAATAATGTCCTTAGTGTGCTTGTCTTCAAACTGTGGGCTCTATTGTGCATCATCTTTAGAAGAGGCTTCCTTCTAGGACAGCCATGCAGACCAATTTGATGCAGTGTGCCGCATATGGTTTGAGCACTGACAGGCTGACCCCCCCCCCCCACCCCTTCAATCTCTGCAGCATTGCTGGCAGCACTCGTACCTTTATTTCCCAAAGACCACGTGCAACTTCTTTGGTGACAGTGGCAAGGACTGTTCCGAGTGGAACCTGTCCTGTTAAACCACTGTATGGTCTTGCCCACGGTGCTGCAGCTCAGTTTCAGGGTCTTGGCAATCTTCTTACAGCCTGTGCCATCTTTATGTAGAGCAACAATTTTTTATTTTTTTTTTTATTTTTTTTTTTTAGATCCTCCGAGAGTTTCTTTGCCATGAGGTGCCATGCTGAACTTCCAGTGACCAGTATGAGTGAGAGCGATAACACTAAATTTAACACACATGCTCCCCATTTACACCTGAGACCTTGTAACACTAAGGAATCACATGACACCGGGTAGGGGAAATGGCTAATGGGCCCAATTTGGCCATTTTTTACTTAGGGGTGTACTCACATTTGTTGCCAGTTGTTTAGACATTAATGGCTGTGTGTTATTTTGAGGGAACAGCCAATTTACAATTTTTTGCAAATCTCTATAGGCGGATTGACTTCCTGATCCTGTAATTTTCATTTTGCTTTACATAGGTTGTTGTGTTCTGCTCTGCCTGTACCTGTGGACCCTTAACAGCGACCTAGATACCGCTACACTGTCCGTCAGTACTGGTCACCATAGGCTGAGATGTGACACGTGGGTTTACCCCCCCCCTTCCCTGCCTTCGGGCGTATGTCAAGGGGGCGGGTACTTGGTCCCTTCTCACCGACGTCACACTATATGCGCCGGACTCCAGGCGTCCTTCTGGCGCTTGCTGTCCATCAACGACCACACTGGGGAGATGGATTGGCGCTAACCGCCAGACGGCTGAGCCGCCTAGGTGAAAGCGTTCCCACTCCCCGGTGGGGTTTTCGCTAGCCTGGCGCTGTCACTTGGGACCATGAGTGCGCTCCATTATGGGCATCTCCATAAGTTTGGGCTACTTTTTTACACTGTTTTCTTTAGCACTTCACATATACCTTTGGTCTCAGCTCACTCTTTTCTCTATGCACCCCATAATTTACACCTTTTCCTTCTCCCCTTTGGTCACTTATTTTTTTCACTCTCAACTCTTTCCCTTCATTGTTCATACATTTCTCCCACACCCCCACTCATTTACACCACACACTATCATTCCTCACATTAGGTTTGTTTCACTTAGTTTATTTATACATTTATTCACACTCATTTCACAGACACATTGTATGCCCAACCTGGTTATGTCTATGGCGATGGATGCCATTCCTGCTGACCACCTTGAAGCCTGTGGACCTGGCGCTGCGGCTTGTTTGCGGCCTGGGATGCTGTTCTACTTGGCCCACTAGTGCAGACGTGAGTTGGACGCACAGCCTCCAAAAAATTTATTATACCCAATTTAACCATTTTGCTTATATGAACTTACTCTTTTTTCTTTAGAATTATTCCATGATATATGCTCCTGATGAGCGGTTGCAACACCGCGAAGAGCTTTCAGCTATTATTGTTTCATCTCAAGCATGGAATATCAAGATTTTAATGACCCTGTTTTATTATGAATTGGTAGTTTTATAGTCATCATGGTCATCATGGCCATTTTGGGTTCAACCATTGCAAGCATTTTATATTTATGTACCCATTGTCTCTGTTTTTCCTGTAATTGCATATTTGACTATAATTGTTATACATTATCGGTCCATGATTGACTATATGGAGGCAATATGCCCAGAGCATTTTTAGAGGTTGATGCCCAAAATGTTCTATAACATATCATGGACTACATGAAATACATTACTATAGTCACGTGACTAGCAATTATCTGATGTGCGCTTCATTTAAAGTCCCACCCGTGCTCCTTTATCCTATAGGACCCGGAATGGAGGTTGGCATCCCTTTGGTGCTAGTCTCAATTAAAGTTCCAAATCTTTTTTTCTCGCTAAATAACCTAATTTACAATGTTATACAAGCTGTACACTCACTACTTTACATTGTAGCAAAGTGTAATTTCTTCAGTGTTGTCACATGAAAAGAAATAAAATATTTACAAAAATGTGAGTGGTTTACTCACTTGAGACACTGTATATGCAGGTTTTTATTTATTTTTTAAACACAGGTTAGAAAGCATGTGTGTTGGAGTATTTAAGATTAGTCGTATCCCAGAATTCTCTTAACCTTTTAACTCCTTCAAGTCTGCACATCTGAACATATAATACCATCTCCTCCTCACTCTGTATGACCTGTACATTTATTGTATTTAGTGCACCATTACCAAGCTCAATGTTTTAACACCCGATGATGTGGCTCTTTATCCATGCGATCAGCTGTGTTCAATCACAGCTGATCAGAAGTGGCGTTTATCGTCTCTCTTCGCCTCACACCGACAGCCCATCAGCAGAATCTCCTCACAGGGGAGACCTACCTGTACAGGTAATCAGGGCACTGATCAGTACCTGCTCATCCGTGCCACCCCACCCAGTGCCTGCCTGACCCCTGCCACCCCATTGCTAAACTTCTCCTTTAAATACCACCAAAAGAAAACTGTCATCTAAAGAAAAGAAAAAATTTGTAACCGTGTTGAATGACAGGCGTAATTGTCAAACTATCATAGCACGCAAGTGAGAAATGGCCTGGTAATGAACGGGTATTATCAGGGCCACTGTTAGAAATCACGGGCCCCGTACAACCTACCTGACAGGGCACCCCCCACCCGGAAATATCAAGTTGCTAAAATGCCATGGTCACAGAGGTATGCTTTGCAGCCATGGCAGAAATTAGAGCCATGTTATGTTACTGCCACCTCATGGCACCTGTTTTATTTTTTACTTTTTAAATTGCTGAATGGCAATTTTACATTGTGAGACCACATTGCAACTTTAAAACAATTTGGCTTCAAGGTGCAGAGCAGCCCCATTAAACTCGATGAGACGTTTGACAGGAGGTACTGCCTGTCAAACTCTGCAACCGGCTCTAAAAATGCGGCAGCTCTGAAGGAAAACATTGCAGCAATGGCATGTACACAGCCCTGTCTGACTATTTGACAGCTGGCATCTGTTGAAGGGGCATGACCAAAAAAGGTCTCTGTCAACCCAATCAGTGCTGTCCGCCAATGGCTGAGCATACGGACTAGAGTGTTCTGGTGGGGTGGGGGGGTCATCCCCTTGTCAGAACACAATAGAACAGGGGAGATTGCTGTACTAACGTCGGATTGGTAGTACAGTGGCTCCGACCTGAGGAGTCAGGTATTTCGTTCAGCCTGCGGGGTTGAATGAAAAAAAACTAGTAGTGTATACTAGGCATTTGACGTTTCCTGAATGTGGGACAAAGTGCAAAGGTAGCGACATTTTTCAGTGCATTTTGGAAATGTACTGCAAATGCCAATAGCGCTTGTGGTGCCATTAATTGTTGGTGGCACCCCAAATCCAATTAGCACACCTGTGTTGTGTCATGTGGCAAATCTGCATGCTTTAAAAAGGTTCTAGAACCTCTATGATGTGTTTGTTACACATATGGCAGCCCATTCAAATGAATGGGCTCCCCAATATGTGAAAAAACAAGCAAAAAATAAACGCATGCAGGAATGTGTTCCCTCGTGAAGTATAAAGGGGGCCTTAGGGGTGGTATATAGAAATGTCTGGGGGGGGGGGGGGGGGGAGGGAGAGAGAGAGAGAGAGAGAGAGAGAGAGAGAGAGAGAGAGAGAGAGAGAGAGAGAGAGAGAGAGAGAGAGAGAGAGAGAGAGAGAGAGAGAGAGAGAGAGAGAGAGAGAGAGAGAGAGAGAGAGAGAGAGAGAGAGAGAGAGAGAGAGAGAGATCCACTGGTTCCTCAGCACTGAAGTGGCAGCTCTCTGCACTTCTAGGCTGGCTCCATATTTACTTTTCTCCAAAATCCTGAAATTACTGTCCCTTCACTCCAGCAGCAACCCCCCCCTTTCAGCAGAAGCACTGCTCCATCCAAACACTGGAGTTCACCATGAACACAGAGCAGTGAGAGAGCACAATCTGGAAGGAGGTGGATCAGAGGTCAGGACTCAGTGAGGAGGTGGAGCAAACTTCCTGCTCATTTATCACGCTGACCAGAGATAACACCGCCAACTGTTGGGGGGTTTAGGACCCGAGAAAGGCACAGGCAGACACTCTGCAGCTGTCTCCCTCTGCTTCAAAATCGGGACACTTTGCCAGTATGTAGAACTGATCCCCCTGCAGAGCTGCTGGAGGGAGAAAGCTGGCAGTGCTGCAAGGTGACCCACAGGTGTCACAAGGCAGTACAGCTGGCTCTCCTGCCCTGCAGGTTCCCGGGCCCCTCTTCTGAAGTGACAGAGCTCGGGCCCCCTACTGGAGGGCTGGCTGTACTGCCCTATCAGCGGCCCTGGGTATTATAGGCTAGTACAGAAGTGGTTAAAACAAATACTTACCACCATCTTCCCTCTGAATAATTTTGGAATAGTTCCTTCAACACATGTGCCTTTCATTTTGTTTTCAACATTATCCAATAACTGAAAGAAAAAAAAAAGTTAAATATTTACAAGGGTTGACTCATTTACCAGTATATTGTCATTGTACCTCAACAATTACTAAACGATACAATATTCACACAAGCAAACTATGGCTTGTTATACTAAAATTATGCATAATAAATGCTTTATTATTTAATAATGACTTTATAAAAAGAATTCTGGGAACCAAACTTATGAGAAAAATCTGTTTAATGTGGATGAAAACCCTTATATGCCCAGTGAAGCGACTATCCTCAGGTTAAACAAATGCTCCTACATAAGTTGTATTTGTTTATCTGCAGTCATCTCTGCTCCACAGCCTCCTAAAGTACACATTTTACACAGCTTACTCTCAGAAAAGCAGGGAGAACTTAAAAAAGGCACACATGCTCAGTAAGGAGAGCTCTGAGCCCTGGTGGAAGGTGAGAGGAAGGGGAGCCCCCTCCTTTTTACACAGTACACAGGGAACATGCACTGTCGAGGCTGTCAATCACAGGATGTGCACTGGAGCTCTCCTCCCCCACCAATTAGATCTTTGAGTCTGAAAAGGCTGTCAGAAGTGACTTGGGCAGATAGAGGAACAAAGCAGCAGAGAGTAGTCACAATCAGTGCTTTGGATAGACAAGCACACAGTATTGGAGGATATGCTTTGCTAATATTTAATGTCCAAGGTTTACAACCACTATAAGGGTTCATGCATACTATATATGCTTTATTTGTACCTACTGTAAATCTCGCAATAGTCTCTCATGCTCGGGGAGCTGTGTAAAAACTTGTGAGCGGCTATATATAAAAAACACAAATAGAGCTGCCAACTCTTCCTGATGTGACAATACAAAAAAAAAAAAAATAATTAAAAAAAATTAGTGTGGTGCAAAAATGTAACTGAATGTCCGAACATAATGCGCTAGGTACTCCACAAGGTGACCTTATACACTCCAATCCATAATGTGACAGATAGGTTTCCAGTATAAAGGAGGATTGGGGGGGTATGACTAACCGGTGCAGCAGAGCCGAGTTTCAGGTGATACCATTGACTCAGTGCACATTTTTGCGTATACCAAGGCTAATTTTTATCATAAGAAATGTGAGTGTATACAGTATCTCACAAAAGTGAGTACACCCCTCACATTTTTGTAAATAGGTTATATCTTTTCATGTGACAATACTGAAGAAATGACACTTTGCTACAGTGTAGTGAGTGTACAGCTTGTATAACAGTGTACATTTGATGTCCCCTCAAAACAACAACACAAAGCCATTAATGTCTAAACCGCTGGCAAAAGTGAGTACACATTGGACGGAAAGTCAATATTTTGTGTGGCCACCATTTTCCAGCACTGCCTTAACCCTCTTGGGCATGGAGTGCACCAGAGCTTCACAGGTTGCCACTGGAGTGCTCTTCCACTCCTCCATTACGACACCACGGAGCTGGTGGATGTTAGAGACCTTGCTCTCCTCCACCTTTCGTTTGAGAAAGCCCCACAGATGCTCACTAGGGTTTAGGTCTGGAGACATGCTTAGCCAGTCGATCACCTCTACCCTCAGCTTCTCTTGCAAGGCAGTGGTCTTCTTGTTGGTGTGTTTGGGGTCGTTATGTTGAAATACTGCCCTGCAGCCCAGTCCCAGAAGGGAGGGGGTCATGCTCTGCTTCAGTATGTCACAGCATATGTTGGCATTCATGGATCCCTCAATGAACTGTAGCTTCCCAGTGCCGGCAGCACTCATGCAGCTCTGTACTGTAGGCAAGACTGACTGTAGGCAAGACACCCTTTTTTGTACTCCCCACCTGGTTGCCGCCACACACGCTTGACACCATCTGAACCAAATAAAAGTTCATCTTGGTCTCATCAGAGCACAGGACATGGTTCCAGTAATACTTGTCCTTAGTCTACTTGTCTTCAGCAAACTGTTTGCAGGCTTTCTTGCATCTTTAGAAGAGGCTTCCTTCTAGCACCACAGCCATGCAGACCAATTTGGTGCAGTGTGCGACGTATGGTCTGAGCACTAATAGGCTGACCCTAACCATGGCTAGGCCTGTTCTGAATGGAACCTGTCCTGTTAAACCACTATATGGTCTTGGCCACCATGCTGCAGCTCAGTTTCAGAGTCTTGAAAATCTTCTTATAGCCTAGGCCAGGGCTAAAAATTTCAAGTCCTGAGCTACTAGCCAGGCCTCAAGGGTTACTTGTCACCAGTTGCCCCGCCAGTAAACCCGCCCTCAAATTATCTCATGAAATGACACTTTAATGTTTTATGCAATGAAGTTAGAAAAATATTAACAACTTTATCCATGCCTGCCAATGCAGCCTGTGCCCACCGTGCGGCCTGTGTCCCCCATGTGCAGCCTGTGGAGGGGAAAAGAGCCGCCACTGGATGATCACAGCAGGGAACATCACAGCTTTCGTTTCAATAGCCGTGTGTTCCCCGCCACGCGCCGTCACATAAGCCCCTCCCCTTGTCCGGGGAACTTTGATACATGTCACCCTTCCTAGGATTGGAGAGGTGATCTGTCTATCAAAGTCCCGGAAAAAGAGGGGCTTGTGTGATGGCGCACGGCGGGGGAGAGATCACACCAAATTTACCACCTGCTCCCCATTCACACCTGACACCTTGTAACACTAATGAATCACATGACTCCTGGGAGGGAAAATAGCCAATTGTGCCCAATCAGGACATTTTTACTTAGGGGTCTACTCACTTTTGTTGCCAGCGGTTTAGACATTAATGGCTGTGTGTTAAGTTATTTTGATGGGACAGCAAATTTACACTGTTATACAAGCTGCACACTCACTACTTTACATTGTTAATTTATCTTTTCATGCGACAATGTACAAAAGATAAATTAACAAAAATGTGAGGGTTGTACTCACTTTTGTGAGATACTGTATATTGGGTTGTTTTTATTTAAATATATATAAAATGATAAAGCACTATTGCAAGCTTATGTTGCTTTACATGTGGGTGATATGAGAGTGGAGATCACTGGCTAATATCAGGAAAAAAAGTACTCCATATGCTGAGCCAGCACCCAAGTTAACCGCTTCGACCGCCCACTCGCGACCCGGTCGGGAGCTCCGTGACCTTTGGCCGCGGGACCAGCGGACCCGATCACCGCTGGTGTCCCGCGATCGGGTTACGGAGCTGAAGAACGGGGAGAGGTGTGTGTAAACAAACCTCTCCCCGCGCTTCCTACTCTGCCTGTCATTGATTGGCTGTTCCCGGTCATCGGGAAAGCCGATCAATGACGTCAGACGTCAGCCCCCTAATGTAAAAAAAAAAAACACGTCACAGCCCATAACCCCTCCCCCCCTAGTGGTTAACCCCTTCACTACAACTTCACTACTGTCATTTATACAGGAAACAATGCATTTAAATAGCATTGATTGCTGTATAAATGACAATGGTCCCAAAAAAGTGTCAAAAATGTCTGATGTGTCCGCCATAATGTCGCAGTCACAATAAAAATCGCTGATCGCAGCCATTACTAGTAAAAAATAAAAATAATAAAAATGCTATAAAACTATCCCCTATTTTGTAAACGCTAAAACTTTTGGGCAAAACCAATCAATAATCGCTAATTGCGATTTTTTTTACCAAAAATATGTGGAAGAATACGTATCGGCCTAAACTGAGGAAAAAAAAATTTTTTTTTTTTTATATATTTTTTGGGGATATTTATGCAAAAAATATTGCATTGTTTTCAAAATTGTCGCTCTATTTTTGTTTATAGCGCAAAAATAAAAACCACAGGGGCGATCAAATACCACCAAAAGAAAGCTCTATTTGTGGGGAAAAAAGGACGCCAATTTTGTTTTGGAGCCACGTCGCACGACCCGCGCAATTGTCAGTTAAAGCGACGCAGTGCCGAATCGCAAAAGGGGCCTGGTCCTTTGGCTGCCAATTGGTCCGGGGCTGAAGTGGTTAAAGAACAGACCATAAGAAGGAACAAAAGGAATATCTCAGAAGATTAATCTGTATAATAAACACTTTTTTTAAGCCTAGAAGGTGAGGGCACATCTGGTGGAGGGCTGCGCTAGGATTCTCTGTGCACAAAGGTGGAGCTGTGGGAAGATACGTTTTCATTAATTGTTTTAAAAAATGTATAATAATAGACGGTCACGTTATGGATTGGAGTGTATAAAGACACCTTTTGGAGTACCTAGCACATTGCACTTTATGTTCAGACATTCAGATATTTGCACTACAAGCAGATAATTATTGCACTTTGTTAGTTATAATGGATTTAGCGATGCACTAATTGTTTTTACTTTGCACGTACTGTGTACAGTCTATCATGCAAGTGAACTGGTCAGAGACTGTACGTGACACACGTGGCTCCCAAGCATGAGAAAGTCAGAAGATTTACACCAAGCATAAACAATTCCTATAACAGGTTGTGTGCACGAACCCTTAAAGTGGGGTTTCCACCAAAAAAAAATAGCGTAAAAATCATAAAAAAAAATTGGATTTTTTTTTTTTTTTTTTTACTCACCTCTAAATGCCTGTTACTAGGGGGTCCCTCGTAGCCTGCCACCTTCAGTGCCCGGGCACTGACATCACTTCCCCTCAGCACGGCACAGTCATCTGGGACCTGTCACGTGTCCCAGATGACTGCGCGGCGTATCAAGGCGCCGCTCGCGCATGCGCAGTGGGTGACCGGCTGTGAAGCCACAGCCGAGTGTTTACAGTAAGAATGCCGGCGCCGCGAGCGGAGAGGGGAACGGGGGGGGGGGGGCTTCGTTCCCCCGCATCGCTGGACCCTGGGACAGGTAAGTGTCCAATTATTAAAAGTCAGCAGCTGCAGTATTTGTATTTTTTTTAGGAGGCACCCCACTTTAAAGGGGATTTCCACTTGTGCAGCCAAATTGGACCACCACCTTCTTTATGTTTGTTCCATGCTCCCATTCACATAGAAAAACTTGAAGCCATGTTTACCATTATAATCCTGTGTGCAGATAGCTCATGAGGTGTACTAGATTTGAACATTATGCATTACAAAAAGGGTAAATGTTTAGAAGCTGGGCTTCTCCATTGTATGTTAATGGGAACTGGACTAAGCCAGACCCAGCCCAAGCTGATAAATGCTTACAGTCAGTCAGTGACAACACCTTTTCCTCAAAAACATCTAAAAAGTTAAGAAATATTTTAATAAATGTTTTAGGTATGTTGTGTGAATAGGAACACAACATAGTGGGATTTTCTTTAATTTTTATTAACTAAAGTGGAAATGCACTTAAAAAGTGGTGGTAAAGGCAGTTTTTTTTTTTTATAATCTTCATGCATTCTAGCACAGTGCAGCAAGCACAGTCAAGATGGCGCCTGGGAGAGTGGCAGCTCTCCTTCACCACATCACACATAGGCGGATGCAGCTCCGGACTCCCTGTCTGACTTCGAGGAAGCCCCTCAACACCACACTAACATCTCACCTACTGACAAAAAGGTAAGAGGGCAGCAGATTCCCGCTTACTCTCCCTAGAAACAATCTGCCAAGAAACATCACTGGGCAGACCTACATGCTGAACACACAGCATTATTAGCCGTTTACCAGCATCTGATGCCCCTGCCTCTGAAAACACAATTACAGCCATGCTACATTCTCTCCAAGCTGGCCTACATGCCAAGCTGCGCTCTTCTGTGTCCAAACTCACTAACGGGATGGATTTTGAAGACCGCACAGAGCACTTAGAAACTCAGCTAGAAGTCAAAATAAAAGCGCATGATCAAATGGTGGATGCGCAAGAGGAACATGCAGAAACGATTCATAAACCACAATTAAAAGTGGCAGACCTGGGAGGATCACTCTTGCCATAATACAAAGATAAAAAGGGCTTCCCGAGGTGGTTAAGCCAAGTGATTTCATACCTTACCTGCAACAGCTCTTCCCAAACTCATCCCAGATCGTACACCCAGAGACCTACTGATGGATAGAGCATAGGATCCCTAAGCCAGCGCACATCCCAGATAACTAGGGATATTCTAACACGGATCCATTTTTACCTTATAAAAACACCTCCCTCAGGGCAGCTAAGACCACTCGTTGGCTTCCTCCTCCCTATGCAGGAGTAGCCCTTTACCACAACCTCCCAGATAGGAACGAATTCACACTAATCACTGTGATATTGCGAGATTGCACCATCTGCTGTTGTAATTAAACATGGAATTGAGGTTGGCTTGCAAGTTGAAGAAATCATGTAAGAATGTTATTCTACTGCATAACTTTGGTGCGATCTGCAAAGACTGAAATGGTACTTTTAATCCCAGATCCTATACCATTTATAAATATATTAAAAAGTAAGGGTCCCAACACTGAACCTTGGGGTGTGCTGATGACCTTTATCTTTTTTTGTGAACTGGTGCACAATCTTATTAAAGCCTTGTACAGGGATAAAACCATGTCCATTTTGAGTGTATACCCTAATTTACTAAAAAGTATTAGAAAATTCAGCTTGGTATTGCCTGTTAAATATGGTTCTAAAGGCCTACAGCCCTAATGAACCCAAATGCAGACCCTATAGTGCAACTTACCGATTTTTAGGCCTCATACACACAGGGCATTTTTACAAGCATCAGACTTCTTTGCAGCTTAAAAACACCTATGTTATTCTGTGGCCTCATGCGCACACACAGGCTTTTTAGAAGCTGTAAGTAGTATAGTAGTTTTCAAGCTGCAAAAAAAAAAAAAAAAAAAAAAAAACAGGGCCAGTGCGTTCTGAAAACAGGCCTTACAGCTGTAAAAATGTCTGAAGCTGATAAACACGGCAGCGTTAAGCCACGTCAAACTTTTATGTGACATGTCAACATCAATGGTTCCCTATAAGAGGCAATTGATTTGAATAATAGTTGCATCATGATGATCCAACTTGTGGTGTGACTTGTTTCTTCATTTAGGTGTGGGGTTCCCCTTCAAGATCTTTGAAACACAAGAAAATGGCTTGGGGTTCCCCATACCAGGCAACATGGGGGGGGGGGGGGGGGGTTGTGCCTCTTCCTGCAAACCTGGGCAGTGGTTGTGGGGGTCACAAAAAAGGGCCCCCAGACCCCCCAAACCCCATGCGAATGACTATGTACCCCTACTCATTCATCCAAAAAAGTAGCAAAAATAAAATAAAAATAGAGGTTTTTGACAGTCCTTCCTTAAAGTAGCTCCACCCGCTGTCTTCTTCCTCTGGGTCTTGTGCCTCCGCCCGCCGTCTTCTTCCTCCGTGTCTTGTGCCTCCGCCTGCCGTCTTCTTCCTCCGTGTCTTGTGCCTCCGCCTGCCGTCTTCTTCCTCCGTGTCATGTGCCTCCGCCCGCCGTCTTCTTCCTCCGTGTCTTGTGCCCTAGCCCACCGTCTTCTTCCTCCGGGTCTTGTGCCCTAGCCCACCGTCTTCTTCCTCCGGGTCTTGTGCCCCTGCCCGCTGTCTTCTTTCTCTGGCTCTTCTGCCACCGCCGCAGTCTTCTTTTTGATGTCTGCTCCCGACGCTAGCTCCAGATGTGTTAAGTCCGGCGTGTGCCATTACCTATATAGCCAAGGGGTGTGGCCATCCAGTGAAATCTGGAGACACCACCCCTTTGCAGCGGGACTTTTGGGGTATGAGGTGATGAAGTCACAAGGGGGTGGGGGTCTTCAGATATCACTGGATGGCCACACCCCATGGCTATACAAGTAATGGCACATGCCGGATTTACCACAAAAGCAGAAGCTAGCATCAGGAGAAGACACCAGGAGGCAGAAGACATCAGTGGAGAGAGAGAAGAACTGAAGGAGGAAGACATCACGGAGAGGCCTTCTGGTATGGTCCTCGCTCCACCGACCCCCCCCCCCCCCCCCCCCCCCCCCCCCCCACTTTCCTGACGTGCCAGGCTGCATGTTTGGATAAGGGTCAGGTATTTAGGGGGGGGACCCCACACTTTTTGGCATGAGGTTCAGATTAAAGAGCCATACCAGACTCAAAAGGGACTGGTATGGATCCCTCGCCATTTTTATTTTGGTGTGGGGTTCCTCTTCAGGATCCTCAAAGCAAAAGTCGTGAATTTTTTTGTGTTTTTAATAAAACTGCAACTAGATGAACATTTGTGCAACTATTGTGAGGGCCTAAAAAAACAAAAAAAAAACAAAAAAAACTCAGTAGCTTTTTTTATTCTATTAACCGCTTCCCGACCGCCTCATGTAGATATACGTCTACAGAATGGCACGGGCAGGCAAAACCACGTACCCGTACGTTTCCTTTAATTTGCCTGCCCGTGGCCCGGTCGGGAGCTTTGTGACCCCGGCCGCGGGACCAGCGGACACGATCGCCGCTGGTGTCCCGCGAACGGGCTACGGAGCTGAAGAACGGGGAGAGGTTTGTGTAAACAAACCTCTCCCTGCGCTTCCTACACTGACTGTCATTGATTGGCTGTTCCCGGTCATCGGGAAAGCCGATCAATGACGTCAGCCCCGCCCCCTAATGTAAAAAAAAAAAAACACACACACGTCAGAGCCCATAACCCCTCCCCTCCCCCTAGTGGTTAACTCTTTCACTACAACTGTCATTTATACAGAAATCAATGCATTTAAATAGCATTGAATTCTGTATAAATGACAATGGTCCCAAAAATGTGTCAAAAATGTCCGATGTGTCTGCCATAATGTCGCAGTCACAATAAAAATCGCTGATCGCCGCCATTACTAGTAAAAAAAAAAAATAATAAAAATGCTATAAAACTATCCCCTATTTTGTAAACGCTATAACTTTTGCGCAAACCAATCGCTAATTGCGATTTTTTTTTTACCAAAAATACGTAGAAGAGTACGTATCGGCCTAAACTGAGGGAAAAAAAATATGTTTTTTATATATATTTTTGGGGGATATTTATTATAGCAAAAAATATTGCATTTTTTTCAAAATTGTCGCTCTATTTTTGTTTATAGCGCAAAAAATAAAAACCGCAGGGGCGATCAAATACCACCAAAAGAAAGCTCTATTTGTGGGAAAAAAATTACGCCAATTTTGTTTTAGAGCCACGTCGCACGACAGCTCAATTGTCAGTTAAAGCGACGCAGTGCTGAATCGCAAAAAGGGGCCTGGTCCTTTGGCTGCCAATTGGTCCGGGGCTGAAGTGGTTAATGTGCTTTCAGAAATTTTTTTTTACATTTTTTTGGGGGGTGTCTTTTACAAACGCTGAAAGCTGTAAAGTAAAAATAAAAGCCTCCAGATGTTTGGAGAAATTTTAGCTTTTCTCAGATTTTCACCATTTTGCAAAAAGGTGCAATTTAAAATTTACAAATATTTGTTATTTATTAACACAGGTTTATCTTTTATATTTAGAAGGAATTTAGCAGAAATTGTGTGTTTTTGTATATGCTAATAATGACTTAAGTGTATTTTTTTTTCACTTTGGTAAACATTTGTGCAAATATTGTGGGGCCTTAATAATCAGTAGCACCTTCCTTCTATTCTACTGGTCCTATGCTTTCAGAAAATATGGTTTGGGGGGGTCTTTTACAAACTTTGAAAGCTGTAAGGGAAATATGAAAAACTTCTGATTTTGAGAAATTTGTATATTTACATTTTTTGCATACGTTCGATTTTCACCATTTTGCAAAAAGGTGCAATTTAAAATGAACAAACATTTGAAATGTATTAACTTAATACGGATTAGCCTTTATATTTTTTAGCGAAAATATGCTTTTCAAATATTTATGCAAATGTTGTGTCTTAAAAATCAGTGGCACCTTATTTTTATTCTACGGGTCAGGAGTTTCAGAAAATAAATGTTTTGGGGACAGGGTGGATAAAAATGATTAAAAAAAAAAAAAAAAAAAAAAAAAAAAAGGCCACAGATTTTTTAGATTATCAATTTTTAATAAAATGCTTTAGGCGTAAAAAGCCATCTAAAGATTGTTTTCCATTTAAGATACATTAATGATTTAGATTATTCAGCATGAAATGGAGATTAGTTCTGTAGCTGTATATTCTGCAATATTTACATTTTTGGTAAACTTATTCAATAAATCCAAGCTGCAGAAGCTGAGAACATGCACTGCATTGATGCAGTCACACAATTCCAGTAACCATGAGATAAAACAAAGTTCAGGAATATTTCTTTATCACATGGTTTTGCAAATCCTTCTAAACTACAAACTGTATGATTGAATCGGGTCTGGTATCGCCGTTTTACTAACCAGAAAGCTTACTATTCTAAATGGGAAACCTTCATTTTGTTTGCAAATATGAAGGATTCTTACTAGCAGCAAGAATAAGTCCTTACATTTAAAGAGCACCTGTCATTTCAGATCCAACATGGCAATGCCTGTTAGCAGGCATCCACTCACCTTCTGCCGCCACGTCCCTCAAATTGTTGCGTCACCACCGCATCACCAGCCATCCCATTAAAGGGAAGGGATTGTCAGTGAGTTAACAGCAGAGAAGCCGCTGCGGGACAGAGATGACCGTTGCTTTTGAAAAAAAATTGAATTCAAATAGATTTGATTTAAATCAAATCCACCGTTTGGGAGGTCTTTTACAAACTGACAACTGTAACTCACACTTGAGCCCGTTCAGTTTCTGCCCAGCCGACACAGGCAGACCCGTCAACACCAAGGGATGCCGAGTGTAAATGGACTCTGCTGTCCACTTACATCAAGCCACCTCTGATCTGGTCTGCAAAAATGAAAAAAAAAAAAAAAAGTATGGAAGTCTTTCTGGACCTGGATGGACCCAGAGGTAGACATGTGTAAAACAGACAAGTCCATAAGGCTCCAAAACTGAAAAACTGAGGCAGGCCTGGTCGGAAAGCCTGTGTGAAAGGGGCCTTAATTTCCTTTTTTACATATTCTGTTATATTTTATAACTTTCAAACGAGGCTAGCGCTGCTTTATTTTTAAAGCCTTATTCTTTATAGCTTTTTAACTTTGGACGTGAGCCACATAGTGTCTCACATGAGTACACCCCTCACATTTTTGTAAAATTATATCTATTCATGTGACAACACTGAAGAAATTGCACTTTGCTACAATGTAAAGTAGTCTTGATTCACCCATCCAAAAAAACACTATGTATATGGATAGGTGAATCCTTACTGCTGAGCTATTGTGTTCTGACAGCAGGGAGACTTCCCCTTCATCAGAATACTGATCAGTACTGATAGGGAAAAACCTGACAGGCTGGTTGTACAGTAGTTGATCACTTGGACTTCTGTACAACCAGCCTGCCCATACATGGGCCAAAAAATTCAGTCAGTCCCTGCTGAGCCAGCCAAATTTCGATCCATGGATGACTGGCATAAGAAAGCAGTCTCCAGCAGTGGCAAATATGCATTCCGCATGATTTGGGTCTTAAAGCTGTAGAATTTCTTGGAACAAACAAAATCATTCCGGGCACCCAAAAAATATTTATTATGGACCTCATATACTTTGCTACCAAGCACAACTACTTTTGGTACAATGGCCAATATTACTTACAACAAAAAGGGGTTGCCATGGGGGCCAAATTTGCCCCCAGCCTGACCAACATTTTCATGGCCAGCTGGGAGGAGGATGTCGTCCGTGTCCTGGCCCCACCACAATTGGTGTTGTGGGCCAGGTACATTGACGACATCCTCCTCCTATGGAAAGGTTCATCAGAGTCCTTGAGTTGCTTTAGGTCTCTTTTGAACGATAACGATATAGGCATTGAGCTCACTTATGAGGCTAGCCCTTACACCATACACTTCCTTGACCTAGAAATTATGGTTAAGGATAATTGTTTGACCACCAAAACTTTTTAAAGCCACCGCCAGCTATCACCATGCTACTTGGTTGAAATCAGTACCTCGTAGCCAGTTGATGCGCATAAGGAGAAATTGTTCACAACTTTTTGTTTTTTTACACCAGGCGGACATCCTCAAAACCAGATTTATAGATAAAGGGTATAGTTTATCCGATATCAATGAACAAATACAACAAATAGCGTTGGTTGATAGAACATCAACGGTTTGTAATATCGGTTTGTAAATGGACAGAAAACTGGCTAAATTACAGAATTCAGAGAGTAGTGGTTAATGATTCTTACTCTGAATGGTCTAAGGTCATCAGTGGTATACCTCAAGGTTCAGTGCTGGGACCCTTACTTTTTAATATCTTTATAAATGATATTGGGTCTGGGATCAAAAGTAACATTTCTGTCTTTGCAGATGACACCAAGCTATGCAGTGGAATAACGTCCTTACAGGAGGTCTCCAATTTACAAGCCAACCTCAATGCTCTGTCTAATTGGGCGACTATGTGGCAGATGAGGTTATGTTGATAAATGTAAAGTTACCGTATATACTCGAGTATAAGCCGAGTTTTTCAGCACATTTTTTTGTGCTGAAAGTGCCCCCCTCCGCTTATACTCGAGTCAAGCACTTTTCTGCAGCAAAAAAAAAAAAAAAAATGTCCAACCCGACTTTGGGGCCCCGTATCTCGGGGCCACTTGGGTCTAGGAGTCCCAAATTTGGTGTGCCAACCCAGTGGAATTAGCACTACAACATATCTAAAGATGGGGTTCCTAGCACTAAGTGACCCTGAGATACAGGGCCCCAAATCGGTCAACTGTGTCCATCTGCATGGGCACAGTGAGGCTGCAAATGGGCATCGTTGACCCTCTTTTCCACTTACAGTAGCTGCACATTTCTCACCCTAGGCTTATACTCGAGTCAATATGTTTTCCCAGTTGTTTGTGGTAAAATTAGGTGCCTCGGCTTATATTCGGGTCGGTCTATACTCAAGTATATACGGTATGCACTTGGGGGCTAAGAATATGCATGCATCATACATACTAGGGGGGAGTACAACTGGGGGAATCCGTAGTGGAGAAGGATCTGGGGGTTTTGGTAGATCATAAACTCAATAGCATGCAATGCCAAGCTGCGGTTTCCAAAGCGAGCAAAGTTCTTTCTTGTATTAAGAGAGGTATGGACTCCAGAGAGAGATATCATTTTGCCCCTGTTCAAATCATTAGTAAGACCTCATCTGGAATATGCAGTTCAGTTTTGGGCACCAGTTCTCAAAAAGGATATTGGGGAACTGGAGAAAGTGCAGAGATTCTGCCTGATAGAGCTGGTGTCATCTATAGAGACGCTATGCCCTTACAAGGCAAAATCGCACCAAATATTCTAGATTCCCCCCAGTAATCCAACTTTTTTCCATGATATGAAGGGTTATTACCCCTGTCATAAATGTAGTGTCTGCAAAATCAATGTTTGCAGACGGAGGAAGAGTGAAAGCTTCACTTCCTCCTCCACAGGAAAAGAATACAAAATTAAACATTTCCTCACGTGTACCACCAGATATATAGTTTACCTCATCACCTGCCTTGCGCTAAGCAGTATATTGGCCGTACTAGCCGCACATTTGCCATTAGGGTAAATGAACATCTAGAAGCCATTAGAGCAGGACACACCAATCACAGCGTACCTAAACATTACTTGTTGTGTCACAACCGAAACCCTAGTGGATCAAAATTTCAAATAGATACATTTATACCAAGTTGGAGGGGTGAATCCAGTCTACGGGGTGTCAAACTCGAAACCTATTGGATTCATCAGATGAAATGTTATACGCCCCACGGACTCAACATCAATTGGGACATTAACGCTTTCATCAATTCTTCATAATTTTTTGTAACTATCAAATCCCTTTAATACGTTCCATTGCACCTATTTTTACTGTCTAGACTATGACGTATATTAAAAATCAGATTCATGTCTATTAGATGATAGATCTTGTAATGCTTTTCATTACATAGAACCCTCAGCCATTCTGCATCTATTGACTGTACTTTTATCTGATCTAATCTTTAGCTCTGCATGGTCAGTTTTTATATATATTTGTTCCTTTCTAGATACCTGTACCAAATGCTAAATATATGTTTGCTTTAGCTATTGTGTGAAGCTTTGATAATATGCGTTTTGCATACAGCCCGATTCCATGATAACCACATTACATTTTATATGTGTAAACTGGCCAGACCGTGCATAATATACAGTTAACATGCTGGTGTTTGCGTCCTAGCGTCTGCGCTCCACCACCCATTACATCCGCTTCCCATGACCCGATTGGTTCGGCTAACCACCTGTGATTGGCTACTGCCATGCAGGCCTATGGGTATTGCGGAGACGTACGATTGGTCTGGTGTTGTGCATGCCCAGTCTCCATTTTCGAGCGGCCGCACAGCCCCATTGGCTATGTTTCGGCTGTCGGCTTAGTGCCCGCTGACTGGCTCTCGGCCTGTCACGTGAACGCTATGTCACAGGGTCATGTGTGGCATCGGACTAGCTCATACTTACAGTCTATTGGTCGGCTGTGCTGAGATACCACAGTCCACTTCTCTCAGAGAGGCATTGCATTATGGTCGTTCCTGATTCGCCCACCATAGTGAGGCTTGGCTCCATTCTCGATTTTCATTGGGTCATTAATTCATGTTCACATATTGTGAGACGCACGCTGATAATTCTGATAGTTGGGCTGCAGGCGATCATATCGGGTGTTGTATTGATTATTATATTGAACACAATATATATTGGAGAGGGGCCGGGCAAGTGTATACCCCAGCAGAAGTCTGTGAGGACGAAGCGCGCAGGGTTATATGCTTTCCCAGCCTATTTTATCATACATTTTTTTAGCTTTGTTTGGGATTATTCCTGAATAAATAGTGTCATCCGTTTTTTATACTATGAGGAGCTTCTCCTTTTGCCTTTTTCTTTCATACTCTGGATATTACCACCATTTGTGAGAATATTGGAACAAGTATCCTAGGTATATTTTTTTACATATACAATTCACATCCATTGGCAAGTACCCTGGTCCCATTATCCTGAATTCTAAAGAAATCGTAATACCAGGGATGCCGATATACATCCACTATATGTTGGAACAAGCCTGATTGACTCAACTTTGGGTTAGAGAGTCCACCACAGTCGGTAAGAGTACCAAACCATTTCTTCCATTATTTTTTGTACATCAGTACATCATCTTATATTTTTGGAATTACATATGTGGAGTATTACTGGATTTTTTACGTACGCGACATCTTTTGATATCAGTCTGTTTGACTCATGGTTCATAGCCAATGAGTCCATAGGAGCCGGTAAGAGTACCCACCTATCAAATTGGTTTTACCGTTTGTGAATAGTTTACATGGATGGTTGTTTGGAGACATTGAAGATTCCTCAGCTATTGAGTTATTTTGAGTGAACATCTGTCTGCATCTACTACATAAAAGAGTTCATCTTTTGTATCTGGACTGCATAATTCACTGGTGTTCATATCCATGCTCATTGTCTTTATGCCTATTTTCTGCACTAGTATCGCTCACAGTGAGGCCATTTGGAATATTAATAAGCCCTAGACCTGTGTTTTTTCCATTTGTGTCACTTTTTATTCATATAACATTTTTTAGAATTTGTTTTACCTGAGTTAGATAAGGGTGAGGCTTTCAACCTCCCCAGCGTCAGCTTGAAAATTTCTTGAATGCTAGACATATCTATATATTGTTTTATCACAAAGCAATTCACATAATGTTATTTTTCACTAGCATTTATCTCAAACTATCCATGCAAGTGATTTTAATATCCTGCACATATTGAGAGATTTTGCATTTTCATTCTTTTACTAAAGAGAGCACACTGTTACCAGATTTTTATTCTGGTAGACCTGGTCAATTAGATACACATTTAGCACTACACTTTATATTATTTATAGTGGCAAGTATGCACCTGCCAATTTTGGTCTACTGCTCTCCTGTTTCTCAGCAAAGACGTCCACTCTGCAATTATATATGCAAGATATGCGAATGCTGCAGACATAGGGTTCTAGATGAACACATACCCTTCAGTGTCTAATAGTTTTGTCCTGAAGCACTTATTCACCACACTGAGCAGTGAAAGTTATTCTACAGTTAAAAAAAGGCTTCAACACCTGCTCTGATTTGGTGTTCAATCCAGGAGATTTAAAACCAAGTTTACACTGGTGTTAGGACTTGAGAAATTAATTTATTAAACAGGTACATTTCTATACTAACACTGTAGTTATCACAGAGACAACACAGTAAAGTGAAGAGATTAGATATTTGGTTCCTACTAGAGCTGCACAATTAATCGTTAAAAAATAGTGATCTCGATTCAATGACAATCTCTATTGCAGGAGTATGCGGATTCTTTCATATAAGTAGAGACTTATCTGCTCACTCGGCTCTCAAAGAAAACATCTGGGCAGTCTGACAGTAATATGAAACATTGTAACACTTCCTTCTTAGAGCAAAGGGATAAACTTGTGTGTAAAGAAAAAATCTGGGCAGTCTGCCAAGTTTTTAACAACCTTTAACTGCAGGACATTTACCAATTAAAATATACATTTTTTCTGACACTTCATGTTAAAATCAATATTTTTGCTAGAAAATTACTTGGAACCACCCCCAAACATATATTTAACAGAAACCCTAGGGAATAAAATGGCAATTGCTGCAATATTTTATATCACACTGTATTTGCCCAGCGGCCTTTCAAAAATGCAACTTTTTGGGGGAAAAAACTTGAATAAAAAAAAAATACAAAATAAATAAAAAAAAGACAGTAAAAAAAGTTAACACAATTTTTGTTTTAATGTGAAAGATGATTCTCATTTTAGCCAGAATCGTGCAGCTCTAGCTCCTACCTTAAAGGGGTTTTTAAACCCTCATGTTTTTTCACCATCCTATGCATTAAGGTGAAAGAACTGTCAGTCAAAAATCCCCCCCCCCCCCCCCCTCCATTTACCTGAGCCCCGTAATTCTGTCGGCGGAGATGTGCTGTCCCTCCCTCCACGAGGTATCGGCTCGATTGGATAGATTGATAGCAGCCATTGGCTCCCGCTGCTGTCAAATCAAACGAAGCATGTGCCGGGGCCGAATCCAGCATTCGTGTCTATGGACGCAAATCCTAGATTTGGGAGCGCGCCCGCAAGGTAACACCCCCCCCCCCCCCCAGAGAGCGCTTCTTCCGGGGGTTATCTGGAGGAGGAGCCGCGAGAGCCGCCGGGGGACCGAGGATCGGGGCCACTCTGCATAAAACGAGCTGCACAGTGGAGTGAAGTACAACATGTTTGTTTAAAAAAAAAAAAAAAAACGAGCCTTTACAATCGCTGTAACACTGTTTATTAAACACCTCTTCAAGAATAACCACCATGATTCGCTGTGATAGGTCTTAACACAACTTAACACCCGCTTAAAGTGGTTGTAAACACTTTTTGGACTTTTACCTATAGGTAAGCCTAGAATAAGGCTTACCTATAGGTAGTGGAAATATCTCCAAAACGTGCGCCGTTTAGGAGCTATTTCACTTGTAGTCCGCCGGAAATTGCTACGGCGCATGCGCAGGGAAGAAACAAACTAAAGGCCGTTTCTTCCCTAGCATATGCCGCAGGTCGCAGCTCCCCATCGCATGCGCGGGAGTGACGTCACGCGGCTCTGGCAAAATCACAGAGCCAATGTGCGCAGCCCCCCGAAGAGGGCAAGAAAATGGATGCTGCCCACACAGAGGACGTCCCTGGATTCTTTTGCAGGTAAGTGGTACATAATGGGCTAGTATGTGATGCATACTAGCCCATTATGCTTTTCATTTTCAGGCTATACAGAGAGCAAAAGAGGAAGTAAAACCCATCAGCGTTTACTTCCTCTTTAATACCGTTTATTAAAAACGTACGCTTAAAGTGGTTGTAAACCCTCACTTAGCCAGTGAAGTGAACAGCCTCATATAATAGACAGATGAAACAAAGCCTTCTACAAAAGGTTTTACTTGTATATCTGCTGTCTTCCAAAGTGCAGATCCGTTATAAAAAAAAGGTTTCTTCATCGGTCACCAGCACATAGGTAAGGGCAGAGAGACTGCAGTAAGGCCCCTTTCACACTGGGATGGGAGCGGCGTCGGCGGTAAAGCATTGCTATATTTAGCGCCGCTTTACCATCGTTTTAGCTGCGGTATTCGGCAACTAGTGGTGGTGTGGTTATTACTTCTGCTAGCAGCCGGAAAAGGGTTAAAACCGCCCACAAAGCACCGCTGCAGCCATTGATTTCAATGGGTAGGAGCGGTGAATACACCGCTCCAAGGATGCTGCTAGCAGGACTTATTTTACCGTCCTGCTAGCGCACTGCTCCAGTGTGAAAGCCCTCCGGCTTTCCACACTGGAGTGAATAGGGACGTTTTTTTTAAGGTGCTATTTTTAGTGCTGTAGCGATTGAAAAACGCCCCAGTGTGAAAGGGGCCTAAGAGCTGATTTGAGGAAAAGCACACACACCCCTCCACACAGCAGAATAACTGTGTTCTGAATAGACAAGCTGTCTGCTGAGCTCTCCCCTCCAACACAAATTTCTCTCATGTGTTAGGGAAAATTCTCAGAAGTGACTCATGCTGATAACAGAGGAAAGACGCATCAGAGAGAAGCCACACTTGGAGAAAGCGTAAACACTACAGATATACTGTATGTGCTTTTCTTAAATTCCAAGATTGGGGATTACAATCACTTCAACTATGTGACTATGTATTTTTAGCCTGGTGTCTAGCCCTGATTTTTGTAACAAATCAGCTTCTTGTAATAAGAGCAGGACTCAAACCTGGAGAGTCACTCAAGTATTAACTGCAGCAGTGCAAACTTGTTGAAAAGTACCATATGATAGGAGGAGAATGCAGAAGGATGACCTTCACTGTGAAAGCAACCAGGGTTGTGTTTAGGATCATGCTGCTTTGTTGCTGCAGTGAATATCAGTGAAGATCAAAGCATTGTTTGTGCTGTATGGCAGGGTTGTATGAATCACGATATTGACAAGAAATTTGAGAAAAGTCTGCAGGAACCTGCACATTGTATCTGCAGAGTTGCAATGCTTTGCAAGCTCATTTACACAAAAAAAAAAAAAAAAACCACTTTTTTTCTGAAAATGGGGGTTAATTTATCCATTTAGGAAAAAGGTGGACCTAACCTCTAGGGCCAGTTCACACTAAAATGCATGTATTTCTAGGAGATTCCTGTATGCCCCTTTGCAGTGAGTTTTGACAGCCCATTCATTTAATGGCCTGCAAAATACAGTGGACCATAATTTTAAAAATACAAAATAGTACCAAGAATAGTTTTTAAAATGCATTGCACCAAACTGCATGGTACTGCGGTAACATGCGATTTGCTGCCTGCAAAACACACTTCATTTGCAATTTGTGTTTGGGGATCTATTAAACACCCACGCACAGATGGCAAGAGCAGCGTTTACCTGCAGTAAGAAAAACCTGGACCTGCTCCGATGTGAACTGGCTGTCAAACATTTTTAAGACACACTAGCTGCTGTAATGTGTCCAGTTAACCTTACCAAATTATAAGAAAAACACACACTGAAATTACATCTTAACATAGAATTTAACAAAAAATAAATAATTGAACACCTGCGACACCTAAAACTTACCACTCTGCACAATTCCTGGACATCATGTTGCATGAAGCTGTCCAAGGTCTCCCACCTGTAACAAAAAATAAATAAAAATTAAAATAGAGATACAGAAATAGAGCCAGTAGTTGCAGAGATGTAGAAAAGAAAATTTGTCTCTGCATAGTAAAAAAGACACAATGATCATCTGCACGTGCCGCTGACTACATTTCTGCAAGAAATCAGCAGAACCCCCTTGCAAACTGAACTCTTAGAACCACATCAACTTTTGTTCTGCCTTTCTTCAGCCTACTGCATTTCATGTGCTAGTAGAGGGCGCTAGTAAAATAGCTGGTGGTGATAGCAATAATGTAATAGACTAATTATGCAATTGCCATAAATCGAAAGCTATAGGTGTAAAGCACCAAGAGTGGTCAAAACGTAATTGTATTACAAAAATAATATTGAATACATTAAAAAAAAAAAAAAAAAAAAAATCACTAAAATAAATGGTGAAATAAAGTCCCAATTCAGAAGAAAACAACAATTATATTGTAGACAGAGTGGTCTTCTAGGTATAGAATTTTTTTATGTAGATAGTGGGAATTCCTTCACCAAGAAACAAAACGACACCCCACAGCGCTGAGTATAAAATCTGCTTACCAGATGCAACTGACTTTAAAGTCATAGAGCACTTGAGCAGGATTGTGTCTGCTCACATATGGAGACTGGAAATCAATTGGAAAGCTTCCTCCCTGGATTATTAGACATGGGATATATAAAAAGACAATGGAATTGTCCATAGCCTAATAGAGTTTATTAAAAGAGATTAA